>JAFVLL020012680.1:0-21456 GCA_021397915.2 Tor tambroides | reverse complement strand
CCATGACTCCCCCATGGAATATTTTCTGTGTTTTAGCATTGCTAAGATTTATGAGTAATATAAGGTTTGTGCTTAATGTTACGTTAAGAGACTTTCAAGTTACAGTCATATCTTGAACGTGAATTTTTAAGTTGCTATGTAAGGACTACCACAGGTTTCCAATTCGTCATAACTCTACTTTGGTAATTGTAGTGCTTATCTAGTAACTTGTTAGAAGCCAAACAAACACACAGCAGATTCATTCATACTCGGTGCATATTAACAGTATTTAAATATAGTTATTTCCGTGATAAAGCCAGGAGGTTATTCTGTTTTCGCTTAACCAGACTGTCCTTTTCTTGCGCAGCTGAGGTCATGTGAGGTCAGGAGAGGCCCTGCTGACTGTGATTAGTTAGTGTCAGGGTTATTGGTCTTTTCCAGTCCATGATGGAGTAGCTTCATATCTCCAGTCTCATAAATCAGTTATATTTGCTTCCTACCTGAAATCATACAGCCAAATTTACTAAATGAAACAAGTTCATTTTACTAAATAGAAAAAAGCTGCATGAACTGATTATTAATTAATTCTATTATTAAGCATAACTCAAACCGATTGAGTTACAGCAGATTTCATTTTCCCGACATGTTTTATTTAAGACTGTTAAAAGAGAGTAACCATTGAAATTAACTGTTATTTTGTGTGTTTTTGCACAAGATTAATATAGGAATACTGAAGATGTGTTAGCGTTTAATGTTCTGTTGTGTAGGTTTTAAACTTTTGTGTGTGTGGGTAGAGCCTGTGATTAGTTCAAGGATGCGTTAAAACGCATTAAGACTATATGTTGCACAGTGAATGTGTTTTTTTTTATCTTCTGTGAATGTTGTTTATCTTCTATGGCACGTGCACAGAAGGATAATAATGGGCAATGACCCTGTGTTCTGTGCTCTCTTTCTGCACACAAAAACAGATATGACTTAAATAAAGCCCAAAAAATTGCCCTATTACTATTTTTTACTTTTGCTACAATGTGGCAAAACCAGATGTACTCCTTTATTTCACCTGCAGTTACAGTAACATGAAGAGTTATGTCATATCTTCTCTGTATTTGCTCTCATTTGTTCCTGCCTACAATACATCCTACTCTGGAGATCAGCTCTTGCAGGCCTCTTTGATTGTTTTCCAGGGAAGAATTTGTGCTTGTTTTTTGCAGTCTCCCAGGATATGTCTCAATGTGTACATGCTCCATTGTCTCAGAGGATCATATATGTGGACAGCAGCAATGGATTCCTTTTTTTCATGTACAGTAAAAGTGTCCATGATCACGACAAGGAAATAGTTTAAAACACATGTGCCAAGTTTTCAGATGTTTGTATTCTTGTTTGTTTCACATGGTTTTGAAAAAACATTTTCAAGAAAAGCTTCAGTTTAATGAACAATGTTATGTGGTCTAACCATCGAGTAAAATAGTAATAACATTTTCCTTATACCTTGAATGCACGTGAGAATCAGCTAAAGCAAGAAAAGCTGTTTCCATTCTCTTTCTTCTTTTTAGTATACCACCCCTCCATCTCAGTCTACAAATTCTTCCTGCAATAAATCACACTAGTTTGAAAGAAGGCTGTACTGCTCTGTTATTGGCTCATGTGGTGCCTACACCCATCATCTGGTTGGTGAAATTCTGGAGAGTCACTCATTAAACTGATGTTTTTCTTCTTTTGCTAAGTGAAAACAACTGATCTGAGGAATGCACACTTGCACAGACACATTCAAATGCTCTCAGTTATTTCCACCAACTGTGAAGGTTTTTAGTAGATTCTTGCTTTTCTTCCTCAATGAACTTGCTTGGAATTTTTCTTTATTGTAATTTAACATTTTCAGCAGTGTGGCTTTTGATAATATTTAAAGAGATAGCCAGTGTAATTTTATTATTTATATATTAGCATTTTTGAACTAGTTTTATTTTTATACACTCAGTTTTCATTTGACTTTTTATGTTAGTAATTTGTGTTAGTAATTTATGTGTTTTGTCAATTTTATTTTTTTAATTTGAATATTATTTTTTAATATTTCTATAGCTTTATTTTTATTTCAGTTTGAGTAATTTTAGTACTTCAGTCTAAACTTATTTTATTTTATTTTTTTAATTAATATTTAAATTTTATTCCAGCTTTATTTCAATTAATTAAAATTATTTTTTAATAGTTTTAGTTTAAGTTTTAGTTAACAATATAACAACACTGGGGATAATTTGCCCAGTACTGAAAATTCTGTCATCATTTATTCCCACTCATGTCATTCCAAACCTTTGTTCATACAATGAAAGTCAGTTGGATCCAATGTTGTTTTGGACATCATTGATTTTTTTTGTATGGACAAATACATTTGAAACATTCTTCAAAATGTCTTCTTTTGTCTTTGCAGAAGAAAATCATGAGGGTGCGTAAATAATGACAGAATTTTCATTTGTGGCTGAACTATGCCTTTAAAGGATTAGTTCACTTCCAGAACAAAAATTTCCTGATAATTTACTCACTCCCATGTCATCCAAGGTGTCCATGTCTTTCTTTCTTTCTTTCTTTCTTTCTTTTTCTTCAGTCACAAAGAAATTAAGGTTTTTGAGGAAAACAATCCAGGATTTTTCTCCATATAATAGACTTCTATGGTTCCCAACGGTTTGAACTTCCAAATTGCAGTTTCAGTGCAGCTTCAAAGGGCTCTACACGATCCTAGCCGAGGAATAAGTGTCTTATCTAGCGAAACAAACTGTCATTTTCTTAAAAACTAAAATTCATATACTTTTTAACCACAAATGCTCGTCTTGCGCCAGCCCAACCTCACACATTACGTAATCACGTTGGAAAGGTCACACGTGACGTGGGCGGAAGTACAGACCCCGTGTTTACAAAGCGAGTGTGCAAAGAAAGTCAAATGCCCTTTACCAAAAAAAGGTAAAACAACGATGTTGGACAATTTTGAAGTTTGAGAAGAAAATGAGATGGAGTTTTTCGCCCTACCCTAACTTTTTGTACCGGAGAACACAGACGAAGAACTAACTGTGTGTGACGTTTCCAACGTGACTAAATAATGCGTCAAGTCACGCATGCGCATCACGGAACTAGTGCAAGAGGAGCATTTGTGGTTAAAAAAGTATATAAATGACCGACTGTTTTGCTAGATAAGACCCTTATTCTGCATTGAAACTGCAATTTGGAAGTTCAAACCGTTGGGAACCATAGAAGTCCACTATATGGAGAAAAATCCTGGAATGTTTTTCTCAAAAAACTTCGCGACTGAAGAAAAAATAATTATTTGCGACTGAAGAACATGAACATCTTGGAAGACATGAAGATAAGTAAATTATCAGTAAATTTTTATTCTGGAAGTGAACCAATCCTTTAATCATTTTGTGGACTTTTGTCTATATGTTTTAACTAACAGTATGCATTTCTGTTTTCTTACAGATGGCCACTTTAATCTATCTGCAAATATAGTAGAAGCCCTGACAATCTTATGACTGGGCCAATATCAGTGCAACTTCTAAGGACAGGAAATGGCACACAAACCAAAGGTTTGTGTTTTTTGGGGTGCCCCATGTCCCCAAGCACTCGCTGAAGATGTGCAGGAGAGAGCAGCCCCGCCCTGGAAGACAGTGGACCTCACTTGGAGTCAAGGCAGGTTGATTCCCAAGGACACCGTTAGAAAAGCCCAAACAGGTGATGAGTGTGTTGCGATGGTTAGTGGTAGAATGCAAACTGCTGTTACCTCTGACAAAGTATCTAAGAGTACAGAAGACAAAACGGAAACATCACAGGATGACGGCACTCAATCGGGCATCCAATGCTCTCAATCTAAGGCAGAGTCTGTTGAAGAAGAGGATTTGTGTCCTGTGTTAGTGACAGAATACCTAGATAGTTGCTTCTTCTCGCATAGTTTGAGTAGACAAGGCAGAGATGGAAGGCCTACATCACCTGTTTCCACAGAGACTGAGTATCTGAGTACATGGACAAAGTCCCAAGCCTTGCTTCTTCGAGGTAAAGTGGCCCAATGTCCAACTTCTGACTTTCCTGATGACTTTCTTCTTGGTTCTCCACACACCCCTCCCAAACAAACGCCCTCATCTTCTATAAGTTCCCCAGAATTGTACAGTCCTGTGGTCAGCCCTGAAGAGAGGGGCTTGGGGGGAACCTTGCAAAGCTCAGGAGAGTGGCATAATGAGAGTCTAAGCCAAAGACAGCAGGAGAGAGGGGTGATCCTGGAAATCACAACTGACGGCATCCTCTGCACTCAGGGCAATGCTATGGCTGAAAAACCTGTGGATCATGAGGAAATTGGGCTTAATATTGACTCACCATCTACAACTGCACAGACTTCACCTAGTCCCACTACTTCTAAAAGGATGAAGTTGTCTCAGACTGTAAGTAAAGCTAAAGAAACAAAGCAGAGGGCAAGAACAACTGCTGTCCCCCTCTGTGGCCCTACAACCCTGCTGGCCAGGTGTAAGACACATGGTGTGCGATACACCATCTTGGTTGCTGTGGTGCATCCATGCCACTTAAAAGAAGTCAAAGTGAAAACTGGAGCTTCGGCTGGAACCAGTGTACCTTTAGCAACACTGATTGTTACAGACCAATCAGACGTGGAGATGAAGGTGGTGCTATGGAGGACAGCGGCTTTCTGGGCTCTGACAGTTTTTCCAGGAGAAATTCTGCTCATTACAGGTGAAACCACTGAGACCTCCTCATTAGATCTATGAATTAACGGTTTTTATATTGTGTCAGGCAAATATCATTGCCAAGTATCCAAAAAAAGTCTGATTTTATGTTAATTCATAAATGTGATTGATGTTCAATACTGTGCAATCTCTTATTTAATAGTCTCTTCAAGAATAAATCAGAATTCAAGTTTATTGACCAATTAAGTTATAACTGTAATATCTGTAGTTTTTGTTTTAAGAAATTATTTTTTCCCCTGGAAGAATGCATTAAATTGATCAAAAGTGACAGTAAAGACATTTATAATGTTACAAAATATGTTTTTTGCAACTGTTTTCAATATTATAATGTATAATAAGACATGTTTAATGAGCAGCAAATCAGCATATTGGACACTGAAGACAGGAGTAAAGACCATCATAGAAATAAAATACATTTTAATATATGTTAAAATAGAAATCAATTATTTTAAATTGTAAAGCATATGCTGTACATATATACAACCCGAATTCTGGAAATGTTGGGACGTTTTTTAAATTTGAATAAAATGAAAACTAAAAGACTTTCAAATCACATGAGCCAATATTTTATTCACAATAGAACAGAGAGAACATAAAAAATGTTTAAACTGTGAAATTGTACAATTTTATGCACAAAATGAGCTCATTTCAAGTTTGATGCCTGCTACAGGTCTCAAAATAGTTGGGACGGGGGCATGTTTATCATGGTGTAGCATCTCTTCTTTTCAAAACAGTCTGAAGATGTCTGGGCATCGAGGTTATGAGTTTCTGGAGTTTTGGTGTTGGAATTTGGTCCCATTCTTGCCTGATATAGGTTTCCAGCTGCTGAAGAGTTCGTGGTCGTCTTTGATGTATTTTTCGTATAATGATGCACCAAATGATCTCTATTGAAAGATCTGGACTGCAGGCAGGCCAATTCAGTACCCGAACTCTTCTACTACGAAGCCATGCTGTTGTAATAGCTGCAATATGTGGTTTTGCATTGTCCTGCTGAAATACACGTTGTCTGGAGGGGAGCATATGTTGCTCTAAAACCTTTATATATCTTTCAGCATTCATAGTGCCTTCCAAAATATGCAAGCTGCCCATACCGTATGCACTTATGCACCCCCATACCATCAGAGATGCTGGCTTTTGAACTGAATGCTGATAAAACGCAGGAAGGTCTCCCTCCTGTTTAGCCTGGAGGACACGGCGTCCGTGATTTCCAACAAGAATGTCAAATTTGGACTCGTCTGACCATCTAACACTTTTCCACTTTGAAACAGTCCATTTTAAATGAGCCTTGGTCCACAGGACACGACAGCGCTTTTGGACCGTGTTCACATATTGCTTCCTTTTTGCATGATAGAGCTTTAGTTGGCATCTGCAGATGGCACGGCAGATTGTGTTTACTGACAGTGGTTTCTGGAAGTATTCCTAGGCCCATTTAGTAATGTCAATGACAGAATCATGCCGACAAGTGATGCAGTGTCGTCTGAGGGCCCGAAGACCACGGGCATCCAACAAAGCTCTTCAGCCTTGTCCTTACGCAGAGATTTCTCCAGTTTCTCTGAATATTTTGATGATGTTATGCACTGTAGATGATGAGATTTGCAAAGCCTTTGCAATTTGATGCTGAGGAATGTTGTTTTTAAAGTATTCCACAAACTTTTTACGCACTCTTTGGAGAGTCTCTGCCCATCTTTACTTCTGAGAGACTCTGCCTCTCTAAGACATCCTTTTACAGCTAATCATGTTACAGACCTGATGTCAATTAACTTAAAGGGGTCATATGATGTTGCTAAAAAGAACATTACTTTGTGTATTTGGTGTAATGCAATGTGTTTATGTGGTTTAAAGTTCAAAAAACACATTATTTTCCACATACTGTACATTATTGTTGCTCCTCTAAGCCCCGCCTTTCTGAAACACGTCGATTTTTACGAAGCTCATCGTTCTGAGAAGCGAGGTGTGCTCTGATTGGCCAGCTATCCAATGCATTGTGATTGGCCGAATACCTCAAGCGTGAGACGGAAATGTTACGCCCCTCACCGTATTGTCATGGCGTTTCACGGCGCAACCACACAAAAACAATAAAACCCATTACAAACGAGGCATTTATTGCATCCAGTGGGGACAAAATTACTGATTATAATGACTTATACTGTCTTTTTACGCATCGCGTTGCATCACGCCACGTAAACATTACCACGTCTGCATTTGTGATCGGAGAAACAACAAACAACAAGCACTACTCTACACTGCTCAAAAGTCGCGTTTCAATCGTCAGTAGCAGAAACGTACTTACAGGCTGTGAGTCAGAAGCGTCAGACTGTCCTTGCAAAGTTGGAATTGCCCCACTGTATAGAAACAGCCTTTGTGCGAGCCAACATTGTAGCTTCCAAGTTCAGGAAATAGTCCTCCGTAAAATGTGCTGCACACACTCAAATATTTGCGTTGTATTGCTCTGGAACAGTGTTGTAAATACAACTTAACCACTGATTTCTAGTTGTGTCCTCTTTTGGAAGCCCAAACAAAGTAGTTTCGCTTTCACAATGAAACAACGTCTCCAGGACATGGCGCCGGCAGCAGCAACAACACTACAGCGAGAATAAAAGTCCCGCCTTCTTTCATTGCGTGAACATTTGGGCGGTGTTATGAAAATCTCCCCACATCGTGACGTAGACATGTGGGGGCGTGTTTGAACGAGCCATTTTAGGGGGGCGTGGCAGAGTCTTAACTTTAATAAAGAATATGTCTTTGGTTTTGAGACTTTAGTCTTTGCAACTTCAGGGATCTTATCTATGCACAATCAGCTTGCAACACTCCAAAGAGAAAGGAAAACTTGAAATCGCATCATATGACCCCTTTAATTAGTTGCTAGATGTTCTCTCAGCTGAATCTTTTCAAAATTTCGTGCTTTTTCAGTCCCCATGCCAAATTTTTGGGACCTGTAGCAGGCATCAAATTTGAAATGAGCTCATTTAGTGGATAAAAGTGTAAAATTTCTCTGTTTAAACATTTGTTATGTTCTCTATGTTCCATTGTGAATAAAATATTGGCTCATGTGATTTGAAAGTCTTTTAGTTTTCATTTTATTCAAATTTAAAAAACGTCCCAACATTTCCGGAATTCGGATTGTATTTATACACACAACATACTCTGAAACTCATAATTATTTAGACCACATCATCTATTTAAACATCCTGATTTTAAGGTCATGCAGCATGTTACTTGAAAACAGTATTGTTGACTGTTTTTGTAGGAATGTATTTTAAGCATGCATTTGAATGAATCTTTGTCAACAGAATGGGTGTGAACATAGGAAATGTACAACTAAGCAACAAAACAAGAATATCAGGATGATCGTCTAAAATCATGACCCGTCAGTCCAACAAACAGTGAATCACCTCAGTGAAGCTCGTTCAACCTATATATCCAGAACAACCATGAATCATCTTAAAATAAAGTGGTCAAAATGGATGTGTGGTTGGAAAAAAAAAACCACCCGTGAGATATGCACTCCAATGAAATGTCCTCATGCTTCACTCACAGTTGTCTTTCTGTTTTTCCTTTGGCAGATGTGACAGTGCACATAGACAAGTGGAAGACTGAGACTGTCCTGCAGTCGTCCTTCACCAGTAAGCTGCTGAATTTGGGACAGGTCACAAGGGAACGTATTCCACCAGGTAACAGAAACATAATTACTACTGAGGCTTAACCTAAGCATTTTGCCAAGGTTTAAAGGTATAGATGTCATATTGCAATGTCTGTTTACATTTAAATTTTGTAAACAGATTATGTAATGTAACTGTCGTGTATTTAACTGTATAGGTTATTCCCTTCTTATGTAATGTTGATCTTGTCTAGCCCCACAGAATTTGAACTGTCATACACTGAGAACACTGTGCACTCATCTGTGTGAGAAGCGCCCCCTGTTGGTGTCTCTGCCTCCTCAGAAGCCTCAGGATTTGCACTCCATCCCATTCATCCGCCTTGGAGCATTACGTCCTGACACACTGGTTCACGCTCTGTTTAGGGTTAAACACTGGAAATTAATCACAGGTATAGAACTGCATTATAATCCACTGTTTCAGATGATATTGCTATGTCAAAACATGAAAGTAGCACCGGTTTCAATTACCCAGGTGAGCGGTCTTATAGACCACTGGATGACACTGTTGACCAATCAGAATTGATTATTCCGGAGAGAGATTTAATAAATTGGTTTATATGTGCCTTGTACTTCACATTCACTACACATTCACATACTAAACAATCAAATCTCAAAGGCAATTAAAAGACATTTTTGTATTCATAATGCTGTTTTGCTTGATTTTAGCCTGGCGTGATGAAGCAGAGGGGACATCCAGATCAGGAGGTGTACTAAAAGCTATTTTGAATGTGGAGCAAGGAGATGGTCACCGAGGTGCTGTCGTACTTTGGGGAGCTGCTCTCTCTTGGCTGCAGCGTTTGGAGAGGAACAAAGGTGTTTTATAATTCAGTGGTTCAATCAAAGGGGCCGGGGCCCAGTAGGGGGCCTCAGCAACCTTAAAGAGTGGTCACAGGATAACTTAAATAATGTTTATTTAATATATTATTTAATATTAAAATTAACAAATTGTTATTATTAATAATATAGTAAAATATTAAATATTAATATAATAAAATGCTAACTGTTGTTTTGCAAATGCAATTATTTTTTGAAGAACATATAGTATTTAATTAGTATATAACTTATGTAATCACAAAATGAATATATAAATATTTGCTTTTTGTGGCTTTCAGTTGTTGTGTTGAACAACCACTGTAATAAAGCAATCTGAAGTTTGAGTGTTTTTTTGATTTTGTATCATTTGCATTGCTAATGCATGTTATAGATGCTGTGTGGGAGTTCAAGTTTCTGCTAGTTAAACAAGATGTGACTTCAGGTTTGCTAGAGCTGCATTCTACTCCATGGAGCACCTGTCAGCCTCTCTTTCCTGATGGCAATCGATGCAAGGAGTTTTACAACACTGTCCGCTCACAGAGGACTGCTAGCAGCTTTGAGATTGATCTCAGCACACTCCTGTCCCAGAAATACTCAGGTAGAACTTTTTGTTGATGCTAATAATGCAGTTGTGTAGTATAGTTAATCATGGTTACATTAAGATTCTCTTGTTTATGCACTCATCAGGTCATGTGGATCTGAGAGTTAAAATCACAGCGTTCCAGTTCCAGAGCAGTCCATCCCAGGAGGCCTCGCTGTTAATAGATGGCAACACGCCCTTGGAGACGATCGTGGACGTAATCTCTGGTGACATCATATTTGCTGGATGTGGTCAGTGCTCTGCAGAACTGGAAACAGATGAGAACAGCATATACAGACCCTGCTACCCATGTCTGCCACACACAGGAGTGCGTCGCTACTATAGGTCTGTCTCAGTCAAAGTGTGTATGTGTCTGTATATATTAATATACATACACACACCACTGATCAAATGTTTGGGATAATTTCCTTTTCTTTTTTTCCTTTTGGTCACCAAGAGTGCTTTTATTTGATCAAGAATATAGTAAAACAGTAATAATGTGAAATATTATTGCAATTTAAAATAAGTGTTTTCTATTTTTATATATTTTTAAATGTAATTTATTCCTGAAATGGCAAAGCTGACTTTTCAGCAGTCATTACTCTAGTGTCACATGATCCTTCAGAAATCATTCTAATAATGCTGATTTGTTGCTTATTTATGATTAGTCCTCAATTATTGATAATGATTCTTATTATCATCAATAATGAAAACCATTTTTTCCAGTAAATAATTTTGCAGAAACTGTGATTTTTTTTTTTATTTATTGATTTTTTTTTAATTCTTTGATTAATAGAAAGTTCAATAAAAAATAATTTATTTAAACTAGAAATATTTTGTAACATTATAAATGTCTTTACTGTCATGTTTGATCAATTTATTCCATACTAGTTGAATAAGAATAATAACTTTCTTTCTTAATCTTATTGACCCCAAATCTTGGTGTATCATGGATTCCACAAAAATAATAAGTAGCAAAAAATGAATAAAAATGATTTATGAAGGATCGTGTGACACTAAAGACTGGAGTAATGGCTATTGAAAATTCAACACTATTGCCAACATTATTTTAAGTAATAAATATTCATTTTAATTATTTTATGTGAGAAGAAAGAGACTGCAAATAGACACATGGAACTAGCACAGCATAAGAAACTGACTGCCAGGGACAAAGGTGAATTATACAGTTTAGTGGTCATTATATACAAATATCAGAGAAATAAATAAATATTTATATTTATAAATAAAAACTATATAATGTAATTAAATACCGCATAAGTAAAGTGAAACTGAAGTTACCCAATTATCTAGATCAGTGGTTTTCAATCCTGTTCCTCGGGACCCACTGCTCTGCACATTTTGCATGTCTCCCTTATCTGACAAACTCATTTCAGTTCATGGAGCTCTTTCCTAATGAGCTGATGATCTGAATCAGGTGTGTAAATTAGGGAGATATGCAAAATGTGCAGAGCTGTGGGTCCCCAGGAACAAGTTTGAAAACCACTGATCTAGATCTACTTTCTCATAATGACTTGTCTTTGTAGGCCAGTTGTATTAACTGTGCGAGCTGGAGATGATCAAATCTGTGTTCAAGTTCCTCCTGCTCTAGTGCAGAAGATCCTGCTGAACACTCTCCCAGATAAGCTACATAAGACCATAGGTGAGGTACTTCCTCGTTTTCCCCCTTCTCCAGTGATGACCTTTATTTCAGAGGTGTCATGCCCATTTCATGTCTCCTCAGATTATTGAGCCAAGTGGATTTTAAATGCAGCTTCCAAAAGCAAAAAATAGCCGAAGAATTTTTGTTATAATTGATACAATCACCCCGGCGTGATTAGAACGTTCAGTGCAGCAAATCACCATGTACCTTGTAATGCGTCCTTAAGCCTGGGAAAGGCACTATTTAAATTAAACATATTATTATCATTATTATTATCAGTTATACAGTGCTATCGTGGCTGCTGTTTGTCATGTGACAATAATGACGAGCTCCCACCCGTGCCCCCTCAAAAATAATGAGTGCATGACACCCCTGTTTATTTGTATCATGATACACATACATGATTTGTTTAAATATTGTTACTTTAAAAGTTGTGTTTGTGTGTGTGTGTCTTTAGCCCCAGCATCAGAGGTGAGGTTCATCCAGGTAGTAGCTAACAGGATTAGTTCCATATTGACCCCCATGAAGAACACATTTCTCCTGACCGTCAGAAGCCATTTCCAGTGTGATGACAACAGCATTCCTGTCATTCAGAACTTTTTATTATTAGACTTCAGCTCACTAGAGTCGTGAAGAATATTCATCTATATTTAAGATGATGCCATGTATTTTTATAGTCTATGATTAAACTGTCTTAAGGTCATATATCATGTCTAATTTTCTCAGCACATGAGTATTTTTGCATCCTGGATATTCTTTGAAAGATGTATTTTTAATGTTGCTTTGGCTATAATTTAAAATGTATTAAATAAAAATTGTAAATTGTAAATAAAAATGTAGTGTCTACCCTCAGTATGGTCCATAGTGGAAAAAAAAGAAATATTGGGTGTATATTGGGTGTTTTTTTATGCAACTTCTATATAAAACATGAATAAATCTTATATATATATATATATATATATATATGTTGTCAAACTATTAATCGCATCCAAAATAAAAGTTTTTGTTTACATAATATATTTGTGTGTACTGTGTATATTCATTATGTATAAATAAATACACACACATGCAAGTATAGATTTAAGAAAAATGTTATGTTTATACATTATATTTATATATGATATAAATTATATGAATATAAATATATACATGTAAAAACATGTAAATATTTTCAAAATATATGCTGCATGTACATATACATATATACAAAATAAATACACACAATATATATATTATGTAAACAAAAACCTTTATTTTAGATGCGATTAATCGTTTGACAACATATATATATACACTTTCTAAAACAATCCTGTCTGTTGCATTGTCATAGTTATTATGAAATCAGATCATCAGATTTGCACAGTTCATAGTCTAACTTTGCTATAAGCTTTAATTATGGGATGATTCATTTTTTATTAGCAGTTGAAATAAACTTATATTTGAGCGGAAGTTTTTTGAAGAACATACAAATCATGACTGGTCTAAGAACCAATCAGAACTCTCCCATCACACCACGTGATAGCGGAATTCCCCTTTGAGTCGGGGGCTTTCCAGCAGCAGTAGAGCGATCGATTCACAAAGCCGTGCGCTCGCTGAGTGTTCACTAAATATTTATTAAAGAAACTGGAACAGATTCGTTTGATGGATGGTGCGTTTTGTTTGTTTTTCAGGCGTTTGCTAAGATTTTAGCAGTGGTTTAGTTAAGTTGACGTCTAACAGAAACTATACGAGAATAGGCAAATATCACGGTTGTAAGGTAAGTGATAAGTAACGTTACTCGTGTAGTAAAAACGAAATTATCGTTATTACCGATCAGTTTTGTAACAAGTAACGTTAATGTGGGTCTTTAAATAGTAGAGAATGCTACTCTGCTTTCTTATTTAGAAATAATGACTCTGTTACTTAGTAAGTTACATAGAGAAATCTATTTTAAGCTTGTTTTGAAAACATCACAGAGATGCTGTACAATATGATGTGCCCTCGCGTGTGCATACAGTATCACTGCATATTAAAAACAAAACCGTTAAACTGCTAACGAAAATCTGAGCAATGTTCATTAATGTCAGTTATCGATAGTGTACAAGTTTTGTCCCGTGTGTTTTGCTGCTGCTCGCGCGAGTATGCGGGAAATTCCCATCAAAAGTCAGTACTTTCTGGATCTGAATTACATGTGCAGGGGAATCACATCCCCATTGAACACCATGTACTCACTCATCATTTCCATCATTTTCAATCTGACAGGAGTCCAGAGTCGCTTCGGATGACCCTGCAGAGCACAGAATGGCAGGAGCACTAAGGTACAGTTTTATCCACTGTTGCTGTCTCACGCATCCTAGTGATTTGTCTACCTGTGTAGCCTTTTTTCATTGGGCATCATTGGCACATACAGAAATCTGACGCCCAATAACGCTATCCTGATTGGCAGCTCACTTAGTTATGAGACTGTGCACACTTGTAAATATAAATGTACACCAAAAGGTTTGGACGTGATTTACATGGAGCATCTAGAATTGTAATTAGTCAAATTTGCATACTGATACTAATAAACTTATAATATGTAAATAATTAGAGAGTTTACCTACAATGGTTTAACTCTTTATGTGTATGGAAGAGTTGAAACTCTTTAAATCAGATTTATTGTGATTTTTCTACTTCAAAAATGTTTTGTTCCTTTGAAAAGAGCAAGGTTTATCTTCTTGTGTTTAGTCTTTAAAGAACTTTATAATATGTTGTCTGTGAGGCTTAGTTGTTTGATTTTAACCTTATTGAGAGCAATCGTGAGTGTCAATAAAATTAAAGTTGTCCATTTGTGATTCTGTTTCAAGAGATGTATATGTTTGATTAAAATATATTAACATACTGAAAGACATGTCAGTAATACATTTTGTTTAGTTGTTGTTAGCATTTTAATTAAATTTTATTATTAATTTACAGTAATTTCACACTTTTGGATGTTTTTGTGGCCTCTTGGCGGTCCTCAGGCCCCTGTTTGACATCCATTGTTTTAGACTGACAAAACCATTTTCACAGTCTTTCTTTTGCATTTTCTTAATGAATCTTTTTGTCTATATTTGACAACCTTTAGATGTAGGGGTTGTTTGACTGAAATGAAGATGTTATCATTTCACAGAAGAAGGACAGGATGTGGTTGTCATCCAGAAGAGTTTTACTCTCTCTTCAGTGACGTCAGGATTTGCGTTTCACTCAAAGTGAGCCCTGACACCTCAGAAAGAAAATTCATAGTTTACTCTGCTAGTTGTCCCATGGGTTTAAGAATATCTGCTACTTCAGAGCAATCTTAGTACAGCTCATCCTGAAAAGTACAATGCTTCCTCATTCCTGTCAGTGGCAGTTTAAGTAAACTCTTGTGCAATCCTATCATCCAGTGTAGCCAAACATAGCCAATGAAAATAATAATAATAATAATAATGCTATAAATATATAAAATAAAACATTACAATTTCTCCAATTTTTGTAGTAGTTGTATCATTTAGAGATCTTCAGCTACATTTCCTGTTTGGTTTACTGTGGAAGTGTTTAAAGATTTGGCTGCAAGGGCAGACCAACAGATGGGGGGCAATCCCCATCTCTCAGGGCTGTTCTCATGGCATTAGTGTTGACGGCACTATGAAGATATATGACTAATTCAGTTACATAGACTCAGAAATACATTTTGAGTAAATTACACATGGGTGGAATTTTTTTTTGTTTGTTTTCACAGAATTTAATCTAAATTTTGTTTTAAAAAGGAAACATTATATGAATTTAGTTTCAAAAGTACCTCAAAAAAAAAGAGAGAAGGGAATTCAAAAAAGCCTTTGGAAAGTTGAGGAAATTCAGATATGAGCAGGTTTGATGTCAGAGTGTGAATATGCTTGTACCTGCATTTCTCAGGATTTGACATCAGTGGCAGCAGTGAGCTGGTATTCTGGGGGCTTTCCTCTGTTTTTTTTCACTGCCTTACTTCCTGGAAGTAATGCAAGCAAGTCAGCCAGACAGAAGGAGGGAGGCCGAGTAAAAAATCCGGTGCACATATCCTTGTTCTGACACTGAAAGTGAAACGGATTTGTGTGAGTTCTTTATGTAAATCTGAGAGCCTTTTTCTCTGCATTTTGTTTGTCAGGTAGGCTAAGTGTACGCCTTCTTGTGTGTAGGTCAAAGGACTGCTGTGGGGAAAAACTGGGGAAATTAAATTCATCTGTAGGGGTTTGCAGCTCAGTTGATGTTTTGATTCAGCATGACTGTATTAGAGCACCATACCTCTTGGGTTTTTTGGAGTTCTGGGTTTGTCTCTGTGTGAAACGGCCTCAATAAGAGCTTCTCTGTTTCTTCTACATTACAGGATGGACGATACACAGTATCCCATGAAGTTTAACAGTGAGGTGAGCCACATCTTGTCAATATTACTGCTGTAGTTTGCTATCTTACAACAGAGCTAGTTTTTAAAAATTTAATAACACTGTTAAATGTAATTTTACAGATCTCAAAATGTATAGCCACACTGTACATTATAATGTTTTGATGCTTAAATTCACTTGTAGTGTGTTATTTTTAATACATTTATCTAAACAAAATAGTCTACATTTTTATATCAGGGCATATTATTAGTTAACACAACATAAAAATAATTATTGGCTTATTGATAATGGCCAGAATTTTATAATTGGTGCATCCTTAATTTTCATACTCAGACACACTGTAATTTGTGCTAAAGGTTTGGGTATAAAACACACTTAAAAATATACTTAATATAAAAACACCAACATTTTGTCCTTACAGTTTATGGTGGACCTACCGTATCTGCATGAATCTTTTGAGGTGAAGCCTGAACCCTTTGTGCCAGAGACAGGTAAGTTAACAATGTCTGTGAATGTATTTAATGATGTTTTTCATTTGTTGTTCGTATACCTTTTGAAAATAAGGATAATTTACTGTATATGATCTGATCTTTATTCCAGTTCATGGGCCTTACCTACAGATAATCGAGGAGCCAAAGCAGGTACAGAAGTCTTCATATGCTTGTTTTATTTGCTTCATTTCCACTGTATTTGACAATACTAACAAGGAATTTTGCACATATTTGTAATGTGATGCACTGAATGTGCAGGCAATGTGGGATAATTCCAAAACTTATACACTGGAATTCCCCAAAAACAGGGTTTTATCAGTGAGTAAGGGGTTACGTGAATAACACTGTATGTGTGCGTTACAGAGAGGATTCCGATTTCGTTATGAATGTGAGGGCCCATCCCATGGTGGTCTACCAGGGGCCTCCAGTGAGAGGAACAGAAGGACGTATCCCACAGTCAAGGTGTGTTATGCCACATGTAAATGTAGCGATGAAGTTTTTAAATTAACAGTACATTTATAAACGCACGCTTTCTCCCTCTGCAGGTGTCAAACTACGTGGGTAACGCTCGCGTAGAGGTTCAGCTAGTGACGCACACAGACCCCCCACGTGTTCACGCGCACAGCCTTGTGGGTCGCCATTGTAATGACAACGGGATATGCACCATTGATGTTGGGCCTAATGATCTCACAGCACAGTGAGTGAACACTATTACTGTTCATCATGCTCATATGATCTCTTTCTTTGTTATTATGATTAAAGTGAATTGCGTAAGGCATTGTGTGTGTATCATCATGTGACGCTTGTGGCTTTTGAGTGATGTTTGTGTGTAGTTGCTCAATCTTAACTCATCCTCACATCCTCTATGTCTAGATTCAGTAATTTAGGCATTCTCCATGTCACTAAGAGAGGAGTGGTTGAAGTATTAATGAAAAGGCTGAGAGAAGAGAAGAGGAGGATAAAAGAGCCTGGATATAAATTTACTGGTAAGTCTGTGATTTCATTATTCAACTGGACATATAGTAACTCTCTAATGCTTACTTTCTTCATTTGACAAGCTTTCTCTATTACTCTCATTCAGATGCAGAGGAACAGGCTATTTTGCAAGAGGCCAAAGAACTGGGCAAAAACATGGACCTAAACATTGTGAGGTTAAAGTTCACTGCTTACTTGCAGGACAGCAATGGGAGTTTCACGAGAGCCTTGAAGCCAGTTGTCTCCAACCCTATCTATGATAGTAGTAAGTCCTGCCAAACAACATAAGAGAATTAATGAATTTCAGTTAACTTTTAATAAGGACTTGCCTCAAAGTTGAGAGGTCATATCTACCAAAATAAATTAAAATATGTATAAACAGTATGATTTAAATGAAAGTGAGATTTTACTCATATATAGTTTGAATTAATCAAATACCTGATAAGTTTTATTTTTTTTCTTTTTAATTGTTTAAGACTTTAATTAGTTTAGCGTCTTTTATTTTACTTTACAATTTAGTTTTACTGTAAAATTGTTCTATAATTAATTTCCTCTGTTTAAATGTAATTGTCACTTTTTTAGAAAGAAATTACATTTATTCTGCAGAGATGCATTAAATTGATCAAAAGTAACAGTAAAAACTTTTACATTGTTACTGATACATCTGTTTCTACTTTTTTACATCTGTTACGGATTTCTATTTGAAATAAATGCTGTTCTTCTGAACTTTCTATCCATTAAAGAATCCTGAAAAAAATCTATCAATGTTTCCACAAAAACATTCAGCAGCACTTCTTTCTAAAAAATTTTACCGACCCAAACTTTTGAACGGCATTGTAAATTAGAAAAGTACGTGTTGTTATATAATCTTGTTATAACTAAAGTAAAATGTGCTGATCTTTGGCCAGAATCACCAAATGCTTCAAATCTGAAGATCTCCCGCATGGACAAAACCTCTGGATCAGTGCTGGGAGGAGAAGAGATCTTTCTGCTCTGTGATAAAGTTCAAAAAGGTTATTATGATTTTCTAATTTCAAAAAGCATTGACAGTCCTTCCCATCCTTTTAGATCAAATGATGTATATTCTCCTTCATTTCCAGATGATATTGACATTCGTTTTTATGAGGAGGAAGATGATGGAGGATGGGAGGCATTTGGAGACTTCTCCCCTACTGATGTCCATAAACAGGTTTGTTATAAATTGACACATGCATAAAATGGTTGACTATTCCAGATTTTGTCATCAGAGGCAGTTTAGCCTTTTACAACAAATGTTTAATAACACTGTTTTTATTCCCATCAGTATGCGATCGTGTTTAAGACCCCACCATACCGCTGCACAGATATTACACGTCCTGTCACAGTCTTCCTGCAGCTCAAGAGGAAGAAGGGAGGCGACTGCAGCGAACCCAAGCAATTCACGTATATTCCTCACAATCAAGGTTAGTAGTGCTATATTAAACATCGGTCCTTAAGACTGAAGAAAGCATTTAAACCAACAGATTAAGACAAACTGTTCTAAAATACATATGGGGATCATTTATGTCTCATTCGTAGCTTAATTATTTCACTTCCTTTTTTGGCATTATGTACATTGTGCACGTCTGTGGTTGGTTTCAGCAGTCATGAACCCAATGTCACATGATCCTTCAGAAATCATTCAGAAATAGTTTTTAATATCCAAGTTGAAAACAGTTTTGTGGAAACCCTTGTATATTTTTTTTCAGAATACTTTGAAGAGAAAGTTCAGAAGAACAGTGTTTATCTTAAATATAATAGAATAGAAACATTTGATTGCAAATGTCTTGCTGTCATTTTTTGATCAATTTAATCCATCCTGGCAAACAGTATTGAACATATTAATTCCTTAAAAAAAAACTTACTAACCCCAAACAGTAGTTTTGATCCATCAGATATATTTCTCACGTTTGATGACATGTTGGCTCCTGTTTCCCCACAGACAAAGAAGAGGTTCAGAGGAAGAGGATGAAGGCACTTCCTCAACCCTATGATCACTGGCGGGGAGGACCTCAAGGAGGAGCAGGAGCCTTTGGAGGTCCTGGATCTGGAACAGGAGGAGGAGGAATGGGAGGAGGTATAGCAAATTATATTCCTAAACACAGAGGCTTCCTGTGTAGATTGCCAGTTCAATTATTCATGTGTACACAAGACCATTCATATATGTAACATAGTCAGTTTCACCCTTAGGTTTTCAATTTAATCATCCGATGGATGGTTCAGGGTATTATATTGGTGGATGTAGTGGATTTAGCGGCGGGGCACAAATGTCAGGCTCCACCCCACAGACTGACAGATCTCAGAATCAGTCGACAAACACACAAACTCAGTCTGGCTCTCAAATGCAACAGCAGCTCTTTCAGATTGGTGAGTAGAATTATTACAGCTAGATTCAAGACATTGAGATTTTAGGTGCATATGCGCTCAGTGATGTATATTTCCTTCCTGTATTGTTTCCAGCCACAGCTCTGCAGAGTCGTGCCACTTTGATGGCAAAGTTTTCTGCTCGTGCTTTGTTACAGTACTGCAGCACAGGGGATGTCCGCCCTCTGCTGGTTCTTCAAAGACATCTGTGTGGAGTGCAAGATGAGAACGGAGACACGTATGTCTTTTCACATCTCTGCCTTAACACGTCAACTATACTTAATTAAATACTAGGTTATGTGTCAACTACCTTTAAACCTTTCTAGTATAGTTAGTGTATTGTAAGTTACTTTGGATGAAATTATCTGCTAAATGAATAAATGTAAATAACATTGTAGGTGACATTTTTAATACATTTAACAATGGTACACAGATACAATAGCATTGAATTGCTCAAACTTGAAATTTTAATCTGTGTTGTATTTATTTTCCCATAGGCCTTTGCACTTGGCCATTATCCATCAGCAACCTGTTGTGGTACAACAGCTTATTCAGGCCCTGAACAACACTCCACAGCAGAAGTTTATCAACAAACTCAACAACCTCAATCAGGTAATTTAACAGATTATTTATTTCATTTGAATGTTTATTTGATTTTTATTTATTATTAAGTTATTAAGTTTATCTTTCTTTTCTTCTCTAGGCTCCACTGCATCTGGCTGTGATCACAAAGCAGGCCAAGTTAGTTGAGATGCTGATGAAAACAGGTGCAGACCCGAGCCTGCTGGACCAAGAGGGCCGGTCAGCGCTTCACTTGGCCGCTCACACCGGTGATGAGGCCATACTACGAGTGATCCTGGGTTTGCTGGGAGAGCGCCATGCCCATTTAATAAACTCTGCTGACTTCTCAGGTGAGACATACACATGGTATTGTCTCTCAGTCTTCATTGAAATGGCGCTTAAGGTTGCATCACACATGTGAACATGCTGTGAACATTTTTTTTTTTTCCTCTTTCATAGGTCATTATCCAGTCCATCTCGCAGTAAAGAAAGATGGAGAGCACTGTCTTCGATTGTTGGTGGAGGCAGGAGCAAAGATTAACATGCCAGAGCAGAAAAGTGGCTGCACAGCACTACACCTGGCAGTGAGGGACAACCTTTTAAAACTGGCCTGTTATCTCATTACCGAGGTAAAGGACCTATGGAGTGCTAAAGGGTTGAACAGTTCAGATTTCTTAGTTCTTCTGTTGTCATAGTTTCAGATTAGTTCAGTAAATACTTGTTGCATCACTATTAGGGGTTCACTAAGTAGCCCACATTATTGTTCAAAAGTTTGAGGTCTGTAAGTTTTTTTTTGTTGTTTTTTAAATATTTTTGAAAGAAGTTTCTTTTTGCTGACCTAGGCTTCGTTTATTTGATGAAAAATACATTAAAACAGTAATATTGTAAATAAACTTGAATGAATGAAATGTTTAAAAGAATGGCATTTCACTTTTGATAAATTTAATGCATCCTTGCTGAATAAAAGTATTGATTTCTGACACCAAACTTTTGAACAAGTGTATTTTACAGCACCATAAACACAGATATGAATAGTTCTGCTGTCATTCTCAAATATCACTGTGATGAAATACTGGAGCGGTTTTACTCCGATTTGACACTTCTTCAGCATACAGCCACCACAAAGTTTTGTTTGTTGTTTCTGTTACAGCTGAAGGCTGACGTGAATGTGTGTACCTACGGGGGCAACAGTCCTCTTCACTTTGCTGCCAGTCAGGGCTCCCCACCTCTCTGCTCCATGCTGATAGCTGCAGGTAACTGAGAAAC
>JAFVLL020012679.1:0-22189 GCA_021397915.2 Tor tambroides | reverse complement strand
ACTGTTGTATAGCTCTATTGTTTTTCTTATACTTGCATTGTTGTATGTTTATCTTATGTTTAACTAGCATGTAGCACCGTGGTCCTGCGAGACACGACATTTCGTTCCACTACATGTCCACACATGTAGCAGAATGACAATAAAGCTCGACTCGACTTGACTTGACTTGGATTTAAACTTAAACTATAAAGTAATTTACTCAACCTGTAAAACAAATTTGTTAAATTAAAACAATGACTAAAAATAAAAAAAGTGTGGTTAAATGTGTGTGGGAGAAAGTGATCCTATTCAGGATTGTCCTTGGGATGTGAATTACAGCTTATAGTTAAACTATTTAACTATAACTATATTTAACTAAACTTTTTAACTATAAAATAAGTAAATTAGCCAATTTTGTTTAAATAAAAGATTTGCAGATATTAGAACACCCTAGACTTAATATTTCGTAGGGATCACTGATGAATATTAATCAAACTGTAAAATTATTGCTTAAATGTTTATAAGGTTCATATTATCTGCAGAGGTGAAGGTAATATTAGGTAATTTAATAGTCAAGAGGAAAACGTAATGGAAATTAATTATAGTTTTTGTTTTAAATAAACAAGTGTTTTATTGTTCATAAATAAATAAACATAAGATAACATAACATAACATAATTATTGTTTATCTTACCTGACCAACTGGAGGCAATTTTAAGATTCATATGTTCAGGCTAATTGACATTTACATAATTATTTCAGAGAAATATGTCTCTTTACTAATTTAATATAAAGATAATATAAATTACACAGAGGTAATTATCAATACTTTACTGAATTAAATAATCCACGTTCATATATTTTAATGATATATTTGCTTTAATTTCAGCATTAAAGCAGATCTACAGAAGACGATATAGTGTCACTGTTGAGCTCAAATAAATGCATTAATTGTATGTAATTTATTCTTCAGAATCAGTTCTCAGTCGCGCGAGACTTCAGTGCGGCTTTACTGACATCCAGTGGAGAAACTGAGCAACTGACTCAAAATTCAACAGTGCAAATAAGAATATCAACTAAAGACACTACTTGATGGTACACCATTTTATATTTATATTTATACATTATAAAATTACTTTGTCAAATTTAAGACAATTTTGTAATGAAAAACAAATAAGTAAACACCCTTCAGAGTCAGGCTAAAATCTACCAGACTATTTCTCTTTAAAGTTACTTTTTTACTTCTAGAAAATTTTAGCAAATATAGCGTTAAATAATTGTTTCACTAAATTTGGTTTTAAATCTGATTTTCTGCTCTGATTTTTAGCCCACCTCTCGCGGATGATTGACAGCAGAGAGAACCAATAAGCACGTCTCCTGCGAAAGCAAAAGTAAAAAAGGAGAGCGGCAGAAAAGAACAGCAAACAACACATCCAGACATCCCACACGTATTATCATATCAGCTGTCTGCTTAGAAAACTGAACAAACGTGGATCTGAAAGGATTCAATGCTTTTACAAATGAGAGAGAGAGTTTAATGGCTGATAGGGTCCACACAGAGTTTCAGACAGACTTCTGAGGCAGAATAACGATTCATTAGCAGCAGCTGCAGTTTGACCAGGAGACTCTCTCGTGATGCATTTAACTTTTCAACAGCTTTATAAAGCTTCACACATTAAACTGAACACTTTTTTGTATTCATTTAAGCTAAAAAGTAATAGTGATGCACTTTGTATTTATCAATGTTTTCAACACTGATAATAAATCAGCATACTAGAATGATTTCTGAAGGATGCCCTTACCAAAAAGAAGTATACTTCAGGTTTATTTTATTAAGTATACTTAAGCAAAGTTCAAGTATATTTTTAAGCATATTTTATGTAGTAAGTATACAAATATCAGTGTACTAGTAGTATACTTGTAATACTTCAATACTCCTTGGGACTAAATTGGCCCACTTTCTAGTATATAAATGTATACTTTTAAGTATAACAGTAGTAAACTTTGAGTACACAACTAGTTTACCTCTATGTTTTTAGTTTGTACTGCAACTAAACTAAAAGTGAACTTATAGGTAAACTGATAGTTTACTAATTAAATACGTTGCATTTTTAGTACACTTTTAAGTATAGTCTCAGTAAACTACTAATTTAAAGGGGACCTTTTATGCTCCTTTTTACAAGATGTAAAATAAGTCTCTGATGTCCCCAGAGTGTGTATGTGAAGTTTTAGCTCAAAATACCAGACAGATAATTTTTTATAGCTTGCTAAAATTGCCATTTTTAGGGTGTGAGCCAAAAACGCTCTGATTTTGAGTGTGTCGCTTTAAATGCGAGTGAGCTGTTGCTCCCGGAGAAGAGGGAGGAGCTTCAAGAGCTCGAGCTCCGGCATTAGCAGTGCTAGCCTTGGCAAATAAACATTCCACGATTAGTACAAGCCTGTTATCTTTACAGAAAACTACTCGGTTTCAAAGTCAGTCATCTGATTGTACTGTGCATAATACATTTGTGTTTATGAATTGCACAGACAGGGAGCACAGCGCGATAAAAATAACAACAGCTGGTCTCATGGTGCATGGCATGCTATCACAAACTTTATAAGACCCACTCCTGATTATGAGCTCAACAAACTCAAGCGATCGACTCATATTGCTTTCAGATGCAACTTTTAACTACCACATTCCTATTCACGATCATTCATGAAGACAGCACCAGTGAAAACACACAGAGACAATGGTAGCTTTAGCATCATTAGCCTTACAAGAAAGCAAGAAGCTCTTTCAAAAAGGCAATTCTAGAAAAAACAAACGCTGCAAACTTACTTTGTCTGAGCTGACGCCGCGCACGGAGCGTTGGTATTGATCCCTACACATATTGGGGACTTTGGATTTATTTTTCAGGGACATTTCCTTAGACACGAAGCTTAACTCAGTGTCCTCAGCGGCTCAGCGAGGGGAGATTATGGAGACTCCTATGTTCGTTAGTATCCCAAAACACAACACTTGAAAAGCCTCTTTGGCGCTGACATATATCTCCAGCAGCTACAGTGATCAGTAACTGTGGAGGCGGACGAGCTTCTACTCAGGG
The DNA here is from genome assembly GCA_021397915.2 of Tor tambroides. NCBI lineage: Eukaryota > Metazoa > Chordata > Actinopteri > Cypriniformes > Cyprinidae > Tor > Tor tambroides. Next base: position 19,125 of record JAFVLL020012679.1, on the reverse strand, counting down.
CTGTCTCTGCTGATAGGGCAGCGCCACTATCAGGCGGGACTTGTTCCCCCTTCAGTGACGGCAGAGGGAGAACCTGAAACAGTGCCTGTCCTGAGAGAGACTGTTTATGATTTTATTAGATTATAAATAAATGAGTGAGTGGATTTTTACCATTATAGGCTCGATGTTTTCACACACTGCAGCCACACAACTGTGTTCAAACACCTTATAAAAATGATTTTTGCATAATAGGTCCTCTTTAAAATTTCATACTGCAAGTATACTTGTAAGTTTTCTTTAAATGAACTTTACATCATACTTTAAGTATACTATGTCCCTATTCATTGTGTATATGCTGTTATGTGAATATCTGAACATACAAAACATCAAAAGAAAGAACAGGGTATCTGCTTGTAAACAAAAACATTTTATTCTAGCTTCATGCAAAAATAAAGAAATAAAGAAATAAATAAACAACTTTTTAAACAAAAAGCTGAAAAAAGACTATGAATTGGATTCAGAATGATAATCAAAATGTATATGGAGGCAAACAACTCCCCAGTCATTATTACCTCTTCATGGGTTGACATTTTATTCCATAATGTTACACAGTTTTGATGCTGTTTTATGTCTGATGATCGTGTTAGATTACACGTGGAAGCATCTGTTGTTTTTCGGTTTCTTTTTCGCTGTTTCCATGTTTTGGAAATTCTGTACAGAAGATGTGTAATAGCGCCCCCTACCATATAACAATGAAAACATTCTTGGAGCACAAGTATAGCTCAAATAAATTTAGACTTTTTCTAAGTATAAGTCAAGTATAATTAAAGGCAGGGTAAGCGATTTTTCAAAAACGTTTTAGAAAACCGAGTTGGGGCCGAGTCCCAAAACAAACGTGTAGCCAATCAGCAGTAAGGGGCGTGTCTACTCGTGATGTGGAGGAGAGAGCGTTCAGTGAACAGCCGAGCAGTTTGGCTGGCAGAAAGATAGATGGAGGATAAAAAACAGAGGAAAACGTCTGCGGAACGATAAGGCAAGAAGTAGGACCCGTGTAAATATCGGATCAGCTTTCCAGCGCTGGAGAGAACTCAAGGAGCGGAAGGCCTGCGATCGGACGCCGAGGTTGCTTTGTTTCTTCTCCATAGGCGAGTAACACCGTATCTACACCGGACAACAGCTAAAGCCTGCCTACACTGGACGTGTGTATTTCAGGCGAGAATGTAGTTGTTTAAAACTCAAATCTGCGGTTTATTTATAAAAACAGTGCCTATTTGAAAATGTGCTTCTCTGATTCTCTGAGCCGTGAGCTCCACGCGATCACCGGGGGCTCAGTGCTCATGTATCCCGAAGAGAGGAGCATAACCTCGGCTAGTCCTTCTGACATTTGCCGCTGGCTCTGATGTCTCTGTAGTGGATAAACATAAGATATAATTCGTTTTGGGTAAATCTAACAGGTAATATTGGTCTTTATTCTATTGTTCTATTAATATGTTTAAATGAAAGGCAGTGCATGGTGTTTGATATATTTGGTCTGTAAATACAGTGAGGAAGATTGCAGCAGCCGAGGCGAGCTGATGTTATCAAGTATGCTGCTCTTTGCAGAATCACTGGACTTGCGTCGTTCCTCCGCGGGATTCACACTCTGAGTCTAACTCATGAAGTCTGAACTACCGAGGATGCAAGTCCAAAATTTGCGTACTTGGTCTTGAGAAACCATGATGGAGTTTAGACCGCGATGGAAACGCAGACAGCAACAGGTCTGGGGGGAAAAATGTTCCTGGGACATATTGTTCCAGGTAATTTCGGTGGAAAAGCGGCTTATGTTTCACAGAACTAATCGTTACCTGGGTTGCATAGGCTATGTATATGTGGGGCGGAGCTATCAAAATAGGGGCGAGACCCTTTTGGGGGGTAGGGGCGTGTTTGTTTTGGTGATTTCAAATATCAACATTGGCTTCCAGAAATTGCTTACCCTGCCTTTAAATGTCATTTTAAGTACATTTCTGAGAAGTACATAAAAAGTATACTGAAAGTATACTTTCCTATTTATAGTTTAAAAGAAGTATACTTATAGCACACTTGAATAAACTTCTTTTTCGTAAGGGAAACTGGTCAAGGTCTAAGGTCTTACTTAGTCTTGCTAGAAAGCTAGAGGCAGGTGAGTTTTTAATCAAGGTTGAAGCAAAACTCTGCAGGACTGTGGCTCTCCAGGACAGACGTTGACCATCCCTGGCCTACACCAACTTCACTGAGCAACACCCTGATTACATGGGTGGTGTGACCAGTGCACAAAGGCGCTGGTCAAAGAGCTTGTCGTGCCACATATGAAGAGGTGCTTGGAGGGCAGGCCCCACCTTCAAAACCATATTACAGAGGCAATGGGAAGATGTGGGATAAAAAAACAAAACAATCACCACCCGGCCACAGATATACATCAGACAGAAGGGTCAATCAAAGAGGAAGAGGTGCAGAATCTGCCCAGCTGCCAAAGACAGACAAGTCATCAGCTGGTGTTCAGTGTCAGGCCTGTTTGCAAGGAGCACAAACCTGTAGTTGTTATTTGTGAGGCATGTAAGCACTGACATGGCAGTTTGAGATGGTGCTGAACCTACGTGATTTTATTTTGTTAGTTTTATTTTCATGTAATCAATCACATTCACTGCAATTCACTACAGTTGCACTACAGACAGTTCAATTTCAGTGTTATCAGTTATCAGTGATTTGATTTGATTTTTGACCCGTGTGTAAACTTGATGTAGTAACAAAAACCTATGGAAAAAAATAAAATATTAAATTGTGCTCATTGTAAAAAAGATATTTTGAATATTCATGGATCATGGAATTTATAGATCATGGAATATTAAACGCCGAAATTGATTTCAAAAGATATAACAAAAAAATGCCCAGCGAAGTATGAAATAACATACACGTCCACGTCACTATTAACAGTGCTACTATGTGTTGTATGTAGCTAGTGTTGTAGTAATGCTTAAATATAACAATTAATTTGAAATAACCCCCCAAAAAAATCATTCAATCATTTAAGACAATAAGTCTGAGGTTATACTAACTTTAAGAAGTTCTATACAATGATTTTTTTTTTCCAGAACTTCAATTCTACTTACGTTTTGTCTGAAGAATAATCTTAAGAATAACTTTTTGGAATACAAAATATTCATAACTTTTTTTATTAAGTTAAAAATAAGAAGAAAATGGCAGTTAAGGAGTTTGTATCAGTTTGTATCAAGAATGTTTTGTGAATCGGCCAAGTTTGTGTGTACCTTGGCCAAATGCAGTGATTTTAGCTGATTAATTAACTGGTCTTTAAGCTGTGCAGGTGATGAAATCACAGAAACAAACATTTCTCAAGCAGTACTCTCTTTTTTCCATCCAGTACCATCTACATGTGTCCCTGTGTCCATGATAACTCTCCAGTTGAGCAGCAGTTTCAGTTGTTCTATCTACATCTACACAACACAACACAGGTAGTAACAGTGGTCAGAATTGGGCCAGTTACATATGTCAAGCTTAAAACATGATCAGTCCATCTCGATTAATGTGAAATAGTTCAAGATTTTTTTTTTTTTAATATAATTTTTTTTTTCTGTGTTTGAGATTCACTCCACTCACCTGAGAAATATGAACAACACAATAATAACGGCAGCCAAAATCCACCAGAAATTACCTATACAAGTGATACAACATAAAATCAGTGGATTGACACAAGCAATATAATATAATCAACTGAATTAAACCAATAGAATCATCTGATCAGTAAAAATGACCAAACAATATGAGAAAGCAAGAGCACAGAAGATTAAATTTTAAAATCTTAATGCAGTCTTCATGGGACATCATTTATTAACAGCTATTTCTAAGACCTATTTAGCATGATCGATTTGCATACAATATACCAAAGCAACAGCAAACACAAACATACACAGGACGCAATACAGATTAAAATAAGGAAAGTATAAATATTTAAATGTGTTTTACCGGAGTTCATGAGAAATGGAGCTGCTTCATTCAGGACATATTTAAAAAAAAAAGAACATCTTTAAAAACATAATGATCACAAATAAGCTACTTTGAAAGGACATGTATTATGAGAAAAAAAAAAAATATAAAAATAAATGTCACTTTAATATCAACAAACTCATTTTTTTCATGCAAGAAAACAAAGGCTCCTTCATATGTATATACTGCATTTATTTTTTCAAATCTGAACTTTAAACCCTGGATGTGTTTTATTTGTGAAGACACGTTTTTGTCCAGCTGAAACTCACCTGAGCCTGCAGCCACTATAGTCGCTGCAGTTTTTTTCTGCACTGAAAAAAATATTAAAATCATAAATGGATTGAGTGTGAATCAGATCTGCAGTGTTTTATTAGTGAATAATCAGCTGAAAGTCACCTGAGTTTGGAGTCTCTGCAGTTTGATTCCTCACTGAAAAACACATTCACAATCATCATGATTCACAGAAGATTCAGTTCAACACAGAGTTTGATCTCAATCAGGACACACTGATGAGTTTCACTGTTTCTCTCACCTCTGAACGCAGTCACACGACTGAAATGAGACTGAAATGAAGGAAAGAAGCATTAGAGCGGCATTTATAATAATAAATTAATATTAAACAGCTGAATGTTGAGAGAGATTGAGTTGATTACTCCATCAGCAGAATCACAGATGATCTCATGATTCAGATTCACACAGAGAGACGTGACGAGACGATCAGATGACACAGACATCGCAGGATTAATCAGTGTTTGAGGATCTGATGGATCTGCTATCAGATGCCCGTACTGAACAAATAAAACACCATCAGATCATGAGAGCAAGTGTGTGTGTGTGTGTGTGTGTACTGGTTTTTGTGGTTTATGGGGACAAAATGTGTTTAATAACATGGGTATGACAGAGGTATTACAATTTGAAGGTGGTTTATGAGGACACTGCCTATCTCCCCGTAATTCAAAAGGCTTAAAAAACATACTAAATGGTGTTTTTTTGAAAATCTAAAAATGCAGAAAGTTTCCTGTGAGGGGTAGGTTTAGGTGTAGGGTTGGTGTAGGACAATAGCACATACAGTTTGTACGGTATAAAAACCATTACGCCTATGGAGAGTCCCCGTAAACCACAAAACAAACGTGTGTGTGTGTATAATGATGTAGTTTGAGGACTGAAACACACTCACCTCTGAGCGCCAGCTCTGGTTGCAGTCAACATTTTGCTTTACTGAATCAGAGCGAAGTCTGTACTCAAACCCACTGTCAGTCTGAATCTCTTCACATTTTACATTCTTCACGATTTTAGACATGATTCAGTGCTGAAAAAGAGGAAATTATTTGTGACAAAGTTTACATGTTTAAAAAGTTTAAAAACTTTTTTGTCATCTGTAACAATTTACTGTATCAAAAGACCAGCAAGTACATTATTTAACATTGTGATACAATCTTGACAATAAGGAGAGAAAATGATCATTTTTGGTGAACTGACCATAAAAAGTTAAAAACATAAACACCTGCAAACACTTGCTTTCATTTGTAGTTGTTTTATAGGCAGTAGACACTCAAGATTCAAACACAGAGTAAAAACAACAACAACAACAACAACAACAAAAACAACAAATTCTCAGTCAAGTGTATGGAAACTATACATGGCCAAACTAGGAACTTGTAGTGTCAAGGCACCTTTAATATTTGGAAATTATTTGTGACAAAGTTTACATGTTTAAAAAGTTTAAAAACTTTTTTGTCATCTGTAACAATTTACTGTATCAAAAGACCAGCAAGTACATTATTTAACATTGTGATACAATCTTGACAATAAGGAGAGAAAATGATCATTTTTGGTGAACTGACCATAAAAAGTTAAAAACATAAACACCTGCAAACACTTGCTTTCATTTGTAGTTGTTTTATAGGCAGTAGACACTCAAGATTCAAACACAGAGTAAAAACAACAACAACAACAACAACAACAAAAACAACAAATTCTCAGTCAAGTGCCTTGACACTACATGTGCCACTATATCAGCAAACTAGGAACTTGTAAGGTCTGTTTTGGGTTTTGTTTCAGGTTCTTGTTATCATGTCTTTTATTTTGAAGTTCTGTTATGGTTCCTGTTTGTGTCATGCTTCCCTTGCCCTCATGTCTCTTTGCTGTTGGGTCCCCTGTTCAGTGTGTTCTGATTGGTTGTCTTTAGTCATGTGTCTTGTTTCCCATTGGTTGTTTCATGTCATGTGACCCTCTCTGTTAACTTTAAGTAGCCATGTTTTTGCCATTGTTGCCTTGTCGTGTATTAACGTTGTAACCTGCTGTCGGTGAGTTTAGTTTATTCATGCCACGTCTGTTCATGCCTTGTCAAGTCTGTTTCATGTCAAGTCTGTTCAAGTCAAGTCTTCGTTTGGATTATGTTTGGATTTTGGATGTCACGTTTGTAAATAAACTGCACTTGGGTTCATACTACGCTCGCCTTCAGTGGACTCCTCGTTACAGAATACACGACCGCTACAATGAACCCAGCAGTTACACGTCTCCTCTGCCTGCGTCAGGGCAACCGGGCTATAGAGGAGTACGTGGCCGATTTTTGTGGACTCTGCCATTTAGTGGATTTTAATGATGTGAGCGTTGAAGGATATTTTCGAATGGGTTTAAACGATCCATTCGCTCAGGACCTCAGGGGCAAGATTCTTTGGTCTCTGGAACAGTATATTGATCATGCTCTGCTTTTGGCTGGATCACCTCTGACTGTGGGAATTGCGGATGAGGAGCCCCGCAAATGTTCTGTGCCTGCTACTCCCAAGCCTTCTCACGTCATGTCTGCCAAGCCACAGCCTGCTAACGTCATGTCTGCTAATCCAGAGCCTGCTAACGTCACGCCTGCTACACCAAAGCCTGCTAACGTCATGCCTGCTAATCCAGAGCCTGCTAACTTCATGCCTGCTACGCCAAAGCCTGCTAACGTCATGCCTGCTGCTCCAGGACCTGCTCAAAACATGCCAGTTAAGTCAAAGTTTACTCATGTCATATCTACCAAGTCACAGCCTGATCACGTCATGTCTGCCAAGCCAGAGTCTGCTAACATCATGTCTGCTACCCCAGGGCCTGCTCACGTCATGCTGGCTACTGAAGAGATCCTCCATAACATGGCTGCCATTCAAGAGCTCCGTCGGAAGATGGCCGCCACTCAAGAATCTCTTCAGAAGATGGCCGCCGTTCTAGAGGCTCATCACGTCTCGGCTGATCTTCCACCATCTCATCATCACATGACCACCATTCCAGAGTCTGCTCACGTCACGCCTGCCAAGCCAGAGTCTGCTCACGTCACGCCTGTCAAGCCAGAGTCTGCTCCTGTCAAGCCAGAGCCCGCTCACGTCACGCCTGTCAAGCCAGAGCCCGCTCACGCCACGCCTGTCAAGCCAGAGCCCGCTCACGCCACGCCTGTCAAGCCAGAGCCTGCTCACGCCACGCCTGAGTCCCCGGCCAAGATGGCCGCCACGCCTGAGTCCCCGGCCAAGATGGCCGCCACGCCTGAGTCCCCGGCCAAGATGGCCGCCACGTCAGAGCCTCGTCACGCCACGGCTGTCACCAAAATTTCCCCAAAGGATTTTTTGTGGGGGGGCTATAGTACCCAAGCTCCTGTGGATGCGGAGCTTGGGCCAGGACTGATTGCCAGTGTGATGGACCCACCACTGATGTCGGTGCGAGCAGCTGGCATCCCCAGGGCCTCAGCACTGGCTATCACAGAGACTGTTCCCCTGACCTCAGTGCTTCCTGTAATGGCGGTCGCCATTTTGAGTGTGTGGGCTGCACACTGCTCTCCTGAGGCCTCTCCTGTCCACGAGTCTGCTCCAGAGGCCTCTTCTGTCCACGAGTCTTCTCCAGAGGCCTCGTCTGTCCATGAATCTGCTCCTGTGCCTCCAGAGGTGGCGGCTTCCGCTGCAGAACCTCCAGAGGAGGCGGCGTCCACTGCAGAACCACCAGAGGTGGCGGCTTCCGCTGCAGAACCTCCCAAGCTGGTGGCGCCCACTTATGAACTCATGGTCTGTCTTGTCACAGCCACAGAGGCCGTCAATGAACTCACAGTCTGTCCTGTCACAGCCACAGAGGCTGTCCATGAACTCACGGTCTGTCCTGTCACAGCCACAGAGACTGTCCAAGAACTCACAGTCTGTCCTGTCACGACCACGGAGGCCATTCCTGAACTCACGGTCTGTCCTGTCACGGCCACGGAGGCCGTTCCTGAACTCACGGTCTGCCCTGTCACGGCCACTGAGGCCGTCCCTGAACTCACGGTCTGTCCTGTCACGGCCACGGAGGCCGTTCCTGAACTCACGGTCTGTACTGCCACGGTCACCGAGGCCCCTGCTCCGCCATGGCCCCCTGCTCTGCCTGCTCCGCCATGGCTCCCTGCCCTGCTTGCTCCGCCATGGCCCCCTGCCCTTCCTGCTCCGCCATGGATCCCTGCCCTTCCTGCTCCGCCATGGTTCCCTGCTCTGCCTGCTCCGCCATTGCTCCATGCTCCTAGTCCTGTTCCCCTTCACGGGCCTGGCCCTCCATCCCTCCCCCCATTCTGCCTCTGCTCCACCTCCCTCCTGGACATTTTGGGGTCTGTTTTGGTTTTTGTTTCAGGCTTCTGGAGCCGCCTTTTTTGAGGGGGGAATATGTAAAGTCTGTTTTTGGTTTTGTTTCAGGTTCTTGTTTTCATGTCTTTTATTTTGAAGTTCTGTTATGGTTCCTGTTTGTGTCATGCTTCCCTTGCCCTCATGTCTCTTTGCTATTGGTTCCCTTGTACAATGTGTCTTGTTCTGATTGGTTCTCTTGTTCTTTGTGTCATGTCTTCATTGGTTGTTCATGTCATGTGACCCTCATAGTTTTCTATAAGTTGCCATGTTATTTTCCCTGTTGCTTTGTCGTGTATTAACGTTGTAACCTGCTGTCGGTGAGTCTAGTCTGTTCATGCCACGTCTGTTCATGCCATGTCTGTTTCATGTCAAGTCAAGTCTTCATCTGTTTGGATTATGTTTGGATTTTGGATTTCACGATTGTAAATAAACTGCACTTGGGTTCTCACTACGCTCGCCTTCAGTGGACTCCTCGTTACAGAACTATATTATTTGAATGAGAAATGTATACAGATAAAGGCATGGGAATTTTATTGAAATGAAATTGAAAATGAAATTTTATATGTTGGAGTATTATAGAAGCAATCAAAACAACAAAAGAGCAACAATATTTAAGTGCTGTGGCAAGACCCAGTAAAGTCCTTTTCACAGTGAATGTGAAAATTCGGCACAATGATGCTTTTGAATCAAAACAACACATCCCTATTGTTAGAGTTCTCAGTTGATTTGATTTGACCATTTTTTTGTTGAAAAAAAAAAACAATACGATACACCATACAATTGTACCATACATTAAAACATACAAAAAAACAAAGTCAGGATAACACAATAAAGCCCAAGGGCTTATTTCCATTGTGGTCCCATAGGGAAAAGGGAAGGGAACAAAACAAAAACAAGAAAAACAGATCAAACATCAATCATCACATCCATATATATATATTAAATAAATCTATCAAAACAGAACAATAAAAACATTATCATACTAAAATTGGCATCTAAACCATTTTTTCAATGCCTTCTTAAAACCTCCTAAACTTCTAATCATCTTTAAATTTCCTGGCAACCTGTTCCACAAGCTTGTTGCTACATACATAAAGGACTCTTTACCTAAATTACTCTTAACTCTAGGAAGTACAAAATCAGTAAGGCTGCCCCTTGTGGAGTAGCTGTGAACATCTCTCACTCTATTAAAATAATTAATCAAATATTTAGGGACAACCCCATACACAATCCTATGTACCATGCACAGGTGAATCTGAGAGACTCGATCTTCTACTTTTAACCACCCAATAGTCTCAAAATGAGAAGTATCAAGATGAGATCTCATGGGGAGGTTCAAAATAAGCCTTATAGCCCTGTTTTGAGCAGTCTGAAGCCTATGTTTCAGGTGCTTCAAGACACCATTATACCAAGAGCAACATGCATAGTCAAAATATGGTTGAATTAAAGCATTTGCCAGAGTTAACATCGCTTTCTTGTCCAGAAACCTTGAGATTCTGGCCAAGAAACGTACTCTTTGATTTACCTTGGTAATAACCTTTTGCGCTTGGCCCACTCCCGACAAGTGGCAATCCAACAAACAACCAAGGTAACTAACTGATTCCTTTACATTAATCTCATTATCTCCAACTAAAACCTTAAAACCAGGAGATCTTTTCAATATTATTTTTGACCCAAACAGTATGGCTTCCATTTTCCTAAGTGAAGCGATAGCCTATTGTCTATCATCCACCTACTGACATTCGATAGTTCTACACTAAGGGTTCTTTCAACTATGTTCTTATCTTTATGTGAAACCAATAACGCTGAATCATCTGCATATAAAAAAAGTTCACATGTATATATATATATATATATATATATATATATAAGGAAAAAAAGTTGACCCAAGACACTCCCTTGAGGAACCCCACATTCTATACATTGTGGTTGAGACATTGTACTTCCAATATCCACCACCTGTGTTACGGGGCTGATAAGACGTGAGGCGTGCGGATCCATATGCAGAGCTTTATTGGTAAACATGGTCAGAACAGGCAGGGTCATAAAACAGCAAACAGGTATGGTAAAGGTAAGGCACAGCAATCCGTGGAGCAAGCGAGGGTCGGCGATCGGCGTACAGTATCCAAGGTGAGCAGAGAGATAATCCATAAACAAGGAAACTTAATAGTAGCGAGTTTAAACACAGTCCAAATGGCAAGGCAAAGGGGTAAATCCAGGAAACAAAGGCAGGGTCAGACACGGCAAGAAAAACAAGGCAAGACTATGACTACGACTAAGAACGCTTTGTAATGCAGCGGGGCTAACAATACTCGGCCATGATGTGAGAATGTCCAGTGCTTAAATAGTGTGTGTGATTGGGTGATCAGTGGAATCAGGTGCGTGTCGTCAGTGCAATGGATTGTGGGAAATGCAGTACGGTGTGCTGAGTGGTGTGAGAGTCCATGTGGTGAGTGAGTGACCTCTGGTGGTGATTGTCCGGAATAGCATGGACCCGATTCGTGACAACCTGCTTCCTATCCTTCAGATAAGAACTCAGCCATCTGACAGCTAAGTCATTAAAACCAATGGCTTTTAATTTGCATACCAAAATACCATGGTCAACTGTATCAAAGGCCTTCTGTAAGTCTAACATGACCATACCACAAAAATGACCTTTATCAACCTCTCTCTTAATATGGTCAGTTAGATACAGTACACAGGTGTCAGTAGAATGAGATTTACGAAAGCCAGACTGGAACTCATATAATAGATTGCGTGATGCTAAATATTTGTCAATCTGTTCAAAGATAATCTTTTCAATTATCTTTGACAGACTACACAGAATAGAAACAGGTCTATAATTTCCATATTCTAATTTACTCCCTTTCTTATATAAAGGAATTACTCTGGCAAATTTAAAATCATTAGGGCAATGTCCTTGCTCAATAGACATGTTTATAATATGGGTAATACATGGGGTAATAACCTCAGCAGCATCTCTTAAAAATCTGGCTGGAATATTGTCAAGGCCAGTGGCTTTAGAGCTGTTTAAATTTTTAAGCTTCTCAAGTACAACTGCCTCTGACACCTTTTCAAAAGAAAAGCCATTTACTTTGACCTCTTGCTGAGAATAAAAGTCAACAAAATGGCTTTCACCATACTGCCCTGACGGGTCAGGTAGTTTTTCCACCAGTTTACTAGCAACTGATGAGAAATAGTTGTTAAAACTATCTGCCACTGTCACCTTTTCTGCTGTGACATTATTCCCCGAATCAAGTGTTATGTTACTAGTTTTTGTTTTCACCCTGCTACTATAGCCTAGCTGCTTAAGGGACTTCCATAACTTACTTGAATCATTTCTATATTCCACAATTTTCTCATTAAAATAAACCTTCTTAGCATTAACCACTAATCTATTCACTTCATTTCTCACCTTCTTATACTATACCAGCTAGACAAATATGAGTTCCCCTATAACATTACCATAACTGTTCTCTTCAGCAACTCAGAATATAGTGGCTTATCCAAGATTCTGTCCTCTGTTTAACTCTTACTATCTTAAATGGTGCTAAATTACCTACAGCTTCTAAAAACATACATTTAAACATAAAACATGCTTTATCAACATCATTACATTGCAACACAGCAGACCAGTTTTTTAAATTGAAGCAGTCATCAAATATTTCTTTGCTATACATTTTTAGTGACCTAATTACTTCCGGCTTCGCTACTGTTCGGACGCTCTTGCTTACTGCTCTGCGCTTTGCTCCCTGCTTACGTACTTTTCTCAGATTTTTCTAAGATTTTAACTTCAGCAGACCAGCACAGTGCTCAAACAACACATTTTTGGCAGAAACACTAAAACTAAAAACTTTTCGGGACTGGACGAAAAAGAAGAATCTTTGCCTCCCACTGCCAGCAGCTTACATTCCGGAGAAGGGAAAACACAGCTGTCTACGTTCAAACAGACAAGAAAGAAATGCCTCTTGTGGAATCCACTTGCTGCATGAACTGCCACAGACTTCTTGAAACAAAGTTACTTGCTGGACTTCCAAAACAGGTGGAACACACAGCAGATCGTCATCACGGACCCTCTCAGCATACAGCCGGTGAGTCCTGTGAATCTCAACAGTTTATACCAAGTGTAGAGGAACAAGCCGAAACTGATCGACAGACTAATCGATGGCACAAACAGGGAGCGAGACCCAAAGGCTCTCGAGACATCAGATTATCACGAGTATCTCGTATTGCTGCGGTAGCATCCTCTACCCCAGATACGGCTATGACAAGGCTTGCAAACACTGGTATTCTACCACCCCCTATACATCTTGAGAACAGATTTGAAGCATTAATGAATGTGGGTGAGGAATCCCCAAATGTGACAAAACATGGATCGAATCAGCCAGCAGCTAACATCGCTACTAACAGGCGCTCGAGGTCGAGCAGACAGCGGCACTCAGCTCAGAGCGCAGCCGAGCCCAGGACTCTGATAGTGGGCGACTCTATTATCAGAAACATCAGTAGCAGGACTACAACTACATGCTGCTTTCCTCAAGCAACTGTCTCTGATGTGAACAAGGAACTTCGGAACATTCTGATGAAGCACAAGACTGCAAATCGAATCATCATCCATGTGGGGAAGAATGATTTTTGGAAAGAGCAGTCAGAACTTCTTAAGAAGGATTTCAGTAAACTCTTTGAAACACTTCAAAGACTTGAAATTCAGCCGTTCATCAGTGGACCACTACCAGCAAGGGGAACAAACATGTTTTCACGGTTGCTTGGGCTGAATACATGGCTACAAAAAAGGAGTTATAAAAGGAGTCAACTTCATTGACAACTTGAATATTTTCTGGGGCCACAGACAACTGTTTAAACTGGATGGCCTCCACCCAAACAAACTTGGTGCAAGAGTGCTAAAGGACAATATCTATTTCTCCATCCATCATCCTCCAGTGATGTGTGCCAATCCACTTAACCTGAATGGCACACACACACTTGGATAGAATATGAGTGACCACAGGACTTCATATCAGCTTTCGAGTCATCATGTTGTTGAAGAATCCCACAAGGACACTGATAACGCCATGCAGCCAAAACAAGCATTGCACATGGAAACTATCCCGGCTGAGCCCTGCCCACAGAGCTCATCACAGACAGACTGTGACGTACTACAACAGCTCCAAGACTCAGCACCCAAGGACGACTTTCTGGAAAACAGCCAGGGAAGCCAGGACAACATATCACAGCCACCGGAAACACCTGAGGCAGAGCCCATCTCATCAGACTCATTATCACTCTCTCCAGCATCCCCACTTCTAAGCTTCTCACAGAAAATGGAGGAACTGGTGTATGCTGGGACCAAACTCTCCCACTCTTTTGCTGCAAGCCCCCAGATATCAACTAAAAAACAGCGGGTCCCACAACCACCAAAGCCTGTGGGCCCAGCTCACCCTCCTCCTCCTGTGAGAGCTCTCTGACCGCTGCCACAACGCCAGGGCCCAAACCCTTCTCCATCGGCTGTAGATGAACCAAAAACAACTGATAACAGCTCTCAGTGATATGTGTCGGGTACCCGCTATATTAGCAGCAACATTCACAAATGTTTACAGAACAAGCGGGAACCCAGTGTGCTTGTAGCTTTCCCTATTTCTGTTTTATCACGTGATGGAAAGTCTAAGGCCTTCTCAAGCCGTACGGCTGACCCATCTAATCTGCGGCCTGTAATGCATCAATCTAAGATTGCTGTAGAGACAAAATGTAATTCCATCAAGTTAGCATTTTTAAACATTCGCTCACTAAAAAATAAATAATTTCTGATCAATGATTTAATAACCACAAACAACCTGGATTTTATGTTTCTAAATGAAACATGGCTAGAACACAGCTGCAGTGCAACAGTCCTCAATGAAACAGCCCCTCCTAACTTTAATTTTATAAGTGTCTGCAGAGCTGTTAGGAGAGGTGGAGGTGTAGCTGCTCTATTTAAAGATGTTTATCAATGTAAGCAAGCATCATTTGGTCAGTATTTGTCTTTTGAATACCTAGGTATTGTGCTGAAAGGTGGTCCACGCATTCTGTTTATCATTATTTACAGGCCACCAAAATACTCTCCAGCCTTTGTTGAAGAATTCACAGAACTGTTATCAATGATTTCTTCAGAGGTTGACTGTTTTACTATTGCAGGGGATTTTAATATTCTTGTAGATAATGCAGAAATCAAAACTGCAAAAGAAATTATAACTGTTTTAAACACTTTTGACCTGATTCAGCATGTGCACGGACCCACAAACAATCGAGGACACACTCTAAATTTACTCATCAGTAGAGGTCTAAACATGTCATCCATTGTTATTAAGGATGTAGCACTATCTGATCACTTCTGTATTTTCTTTGATATATTGATCTCTGTTACCAATGAATCAAGATCTGTCTCTGTCAGAAAGAGATGCATTAACGATAACACTGGTGTGCTGTTTATGAAGGTTATATCTTTAACACCAAACATTTCTGCAGACTCTGTTGATCTTCTCCTGGATTCATTTAACTCAAAAGTTAAGAATGTTACTGATGACATTGCTCTGGTAAAGGTCAGCAAGAAGACTGGCAGACAAAAATCACCTTGGAGAAAATCAACAGCAGTTCAGAGTATGAAAAGACAATGCAGAAAAGCTGAGCGGATGTGGAAGACGAAACTAGAAATTCACTATAGCATCTATAAAGACAGCCTTCATGCTTTCAATGTGGAACTAGCCACAGCTAGACAGACCTTCTTCTCAAATCTTATAAACAGTAACTTAAACAACACTCGCACTCTTTTTGCGACTAAAATAGGCTTGCTCTTTGGCAGCAAAATGTTCAACCAGACCGTTTCAGTTTGGTCACTATTCAAATCCATTCTCTGATTAAAACCAATGTCCGACCTCACATAAACACATACACTTTGTGATACTGCGAGAACCACCAACTCGCTTGGGACGTAGAAAGTGTCCGTAAAAGATGTAAAATGATGGCTCTACCCACAAAAGCACTTTCGTGCAAGGTGTAGTTATTTGCTACCAAAGATATATACAAAAGTCCACGAGTGATGGCGTGTAGAAATATATACAGTGTAATCACCAAATATCCAAAACAAAAACAAAGTAGCAAAGAAAAACAAACTGGAAAATAAAGATGAAAAAAAAAGATATCTACAAAATATATACACAAAGGGTATCCTCAGTATACTCGCTTTGCTGGGTGTTTGCTCACGGCACTACTGTTGCACGCTCGCATTCGACTTGGTTAACAAGTGATAAATGTGAGTCTGGCCTCCCTTTTTATAGGCCAGACTCCGCCCCTTCTTTGGACGTACCATTTATAAAACAATACTTTTACATATACACAATAGACATTTTATAAACACAAAACCTTGTAAACACAAAATAAAACCAATAAACACAAAATAAAACTAATAACACACATGACTGTGTTCCTCTTTCTCATTCGTCAGTCTTTAACACATTAAACAATGGTTTGGCCCAATTTTGAGCACAGTTGGCGCCAACGATGACGTCATAAGCGGTTGACGCTCAATCGCTCGGTTTTGCCAGCGCCACCAGCAAGACTGACCACGCCAAAAACTCATGACAAACAACTACCAAAATACATGACAAACAAGGACAATGCATGTAGTATGTATGATCGGGATGAATCTGGAACAGGGTAATGTATTGTGTGAACTGTCCGTGGGCTGTCAAGACGGCGTGTGCACCCGCTCGGCCGGCAACCAAACAGAGGGGAGGGGAAATCAGCGTGGTGAGTGTGTGTGTGTGTGTGTGTGTGTGTGTGTGTGGTGCGTGCTGTACCCAGCGGGATATCTACTTCATCACATCACCTCCCCCTTCTCTTGGCCGCGTACTGTCCGGGTACCGCGACAGGTAGTCGGCAACCACGTTTTGTTGTCCTGGTCTATGCCGCACCTTGAATTTGTAGGGTTGGAGGCTTAGGTACCACCTCATAACTCTGGAGTTGTGGTCCTTCATTGTCTGAATCCACGTTAGTGCCCGGTAGTCCACCTTTTCGGTTTCGGTCTCTCCTAATGAAAAAATAATTCTCTATTTCAATTTCGACGTCCTTAATGGAGTCATCCGGCCATGTCTCGGTAAAACAAAATAGTCCAACCTTATTGCTGTTACTGAGGAGACGTATCTCGGTGATTTTTGGGAGAAGGCTTCTGATGTAAAGATGAAGCAAGTGAAGTCCCCTCATCGAAAGAAATAACTCCACAGTTGGCTTAACCTTACGGGTATCCTCCAAAACCGCACAGGATGACTGAACTGAACGGAACTGTGATCTGGATTTCTAGATTCCTTACACTCATCAAGGGATACCGTTATGTTTCCCAAGCCCAGCTCTGTTCTCTCAATGACTCCATGAACTCCTCCACCCAAGTCGGCTGCACTCACGGACAAATACTTGCTCCCATCACTTCATCGACTGGATGGCCAACATACCGTCACACCCGTCGCAATTTCCTCCGTATTCCTAGGTCCAAAGTCGGGCGTCGGACCGGGACATTGGTGTATATCCCCAGATAATAGTAGGCACATACAGATGATTAAATCACCGCCGTTAATTTGCCGCTTAACTCCAGCCTTTGATTTACACCTGGCTGGATACCAGCCAGGATACAGGAACGTTTCCAACAAAGTTTTCTTTCCATAGTCCAACTGTTTAGTAACTAAAAACTTGTTTGGATGGCTGTATTTGCTTAGTAAACACTCGTCCATGCCATTTTTAGGGCCATTTACTAAGACACTTCTTATAATTATGTAAACTAAACACATCACAAGCACACCAAACTTGCCAGCGGCCATCTTGGAATTACACTTGGAATTGTTGGAGGTTTGGCTTATCAAATATAAATATCTATATTATTTGACTGAAATATTTTACCCATTTCACATTCTACCAATGATAATGTGCTGGATGATGGGTTTTGTGAGGGGAGGGGAGGGGCCTTGCAGAACCTGATTTTACCATGTGTGACATGTTCGTTGACCCTGGAACAACATTGTGATTAAACAATCAGATTTGAAGAACCAGTTTATAGTTTTTGTGAAGTTTAGGCTTACAATCAGTGTTTGGTGCTTGTACACCAGTGTCATTCATCTATCATTTCCTCTGATTTTAGGGATTACTCATGGTTAAGGTTAGGTGTAGACTAAATTTTTGGATAAAAATGTTATTCCAGGGTCAACAAAATATGTTGACCTAGGAACACATCTAACTCAGCAAAATCAGGACATGCGCTAATGAGCTCACGTGAGACCCTTTATGAAAACAGTTTATTACTACATAGAGATTGTTGACATTGTTAAAGTCACTGTTGTGTTAAACACAATGTATTTAGGTAAGTTTTAATATTTGGGATAGGGTCACTGGGATTGTTTTGTTCTCGTAGGCCTACAACACTGAGCCTCGTTTCTACAAACTGAATACAGATTATGAGAACACATATTTATTTATGTTGTTTATGTACTGCAGGACAACATTCACACTGACAGCAGTTTTGTTGATTCTGCTTTTACTGTTTGTAGTTTGGCGCGCAGAAGAGGAAGATCAAATGTCATCAGTGGGAGTTTGCAGATCTGATCAGTGAACAGCAACACCCATCTGTACTGAGAAACTTCATTTGCACTGGCTTCACCTCTAATATAAAAAAGAACAGATTAAGGTAAATTTCAGAGAGATGCGTTCCTATTAAATTGCCAGATATGTTAACAATTTGGACTGGACAGAAATATACCTCACTTCGACTGCAACTTCCGACAGTAATTTACTGCAGTGGTTCCCAAAGTGGGTGCCATGACAACCGGCTAGGGGTGCCGCAGAATCTCAGCTTTTTTCCAATTTAAATAGCCTAGAATAACTATTGTACCATATAATATATATATCAGTGGTGTCAAAATTAGTGCGTTAACGCATGCGATTAATTTTTTCTGATTAACGCGTTAAAAATATTTAATGCAATTAACGCAGGGGCGGTGCTAAGGTTGTACACCCCATTCGTAACTGCTGCCTCTCTCTTTTTTCTTGAATAGGACTGCATTTATTTAGATGCAGAACGTCTTTATGACCACATCAAATGGGAGACGCTTCAGAAGCGCTCTAACTTCGCCTCCGCGCCAGGCGCGAGTCAAACGAGCACGGAAAAGATAGCGCGCGCTCTTCAAATACACGCACGCTGTGCTAAGTGCTGGACCCCCTTTTGCCTTCAGAACTGCCTTAATTCTTCGTGGCATAGATTCAACAAGGTGTTGGAAACATTCCTCAGAGATTTTGGTCCATATTGACATGATAGCATCACGTAGTTGCTGCAGATTTGTCGGCTGCACATCCATGATGTGAATCTCCCGTTCCACCACATCCCAAAGCTGCTCTATTGGATTGAGATCTGCTGACTGTGGAGGCCATTTGAGTAAAGTGAACTCATTGTCATGTTCAAGAAACCAGTCTGAGATGATTTGAGCTTTGTGACATGGTGCATTATCCT
>JAFVLL020012676.1:0-27204 GCA_021397915.2 Tor tambroides | reverse complement strand
ATTTGGAAGTGCATTTTTCTGTTCTAAAGAAGGAGGTGTCCCAATACTTTTGTCTATATAGTGTATGTACAAGTCATTGGTGTTTGGTGATGAGTACACAAATCGCGTAAACGATTCACCCAAAATTTTTCACTCAAAACGCCGAAATATGACAGAAAAAAATCGATTAGTTTGCGTCACTGGATGTTTATTTTGTCCGTTTAACATTTATATAGTAAAACAGTTGACAAATCTTACCTCGCTCTCTTTGACCGTTAAAACTGAAATTAAAACCGCTGAAATACATGTACGTGATATGTTTTAAAGCCCCGCCTTCTTTGATTTGATTGGCCATCTCAGTCATTGGCGAGCCCTGATTGGCCTAACAAATCAATGACGTCTAATCACAACAGACGCCGAAACCTATCTGGAGCATCAAATCAGAATATATTAATCAATTACACTAATGGCACAATTAAATAAATGGACTAATTAAAAATCTGAATGTACCAATTAGCCTGAAATAAGCTATTCATACATTTAACACATACATAAGACGAAGAAGATCTTACGAATTAAATATGCAACTGCTCAAACGTTTCACTAAGGAAATATTAAGAGCCCAGCATAATTTAAAAAAATTAACTGCTATAGAAAATTCATTAATACATTACAATGTTACATTTATTAACATGAAGTACTTAAAGTTAATTTGTTGATCAAATGTCTGTTAACATCAGCTGATGCATCATGAACCAACATATAATAATGCATTTTTAAATGAATGCACTGTAAACATGCACAACTTTATCACAGTTTGATTACTGATATTTCAGTGACTTTATTTTCTAAACTAATTTTTCCATTATTCCTGCAAAACACTAGTTTGTAAAAATGACTCGATGTAGAGCAACTCTGATTCAATGCTTTAATTGAAAAAAAAAAAAAAAATGCATACAATCATCACATGATACAAAAAGAGAAAAGAAAAAAAACTAATCACATGGGGAGATTCCAGAAAGAAACATTTTTAAAACTGCAGCCTTTTATTCAAATCATAAAAAATAATAAAACAGTCAACGTCTATGAAATGGACCAGATTAATCACAAACAACACATCTTTAGTCTGTTGCCTCGAGTCAATAATCACAAAGGACAAAACGGGTTATTCATCTTCAGATCTTTCACAATCATAACCACATCTGTAAACGTATGCAGCATCATCCACGTGATCATTATCATATTCGCAAGCTCTCCATGAACTGAACGGTGAATAAGGCCATTCGGGTTCCTACAATGGAATGTAAATCAGAAATCTGAAAGAAAAGGGGCGAGGCGGTGGAGAAGGCCGCTCATCGATAGTGGCGTGGCGGCGGGCTGTGATGCTGAAGCGAGGCTCTTCGGGAGGGAGGGCTGTGGCGGGTCATGTGACGCGGTGGCGATCGGTAACGGGGCGGCGGTGACCCTCTGCTCTGGTACGGGGGTGAGTATCGTCCGCGAGACCTGGAGCGGGAGCGCGAGCGACCCCAGCTTGTGCCCCGCTCCTCCATCACTCTGATGTAGGACGTCTCTCCCTGCACCAAAAACAAACAATATTCAGAAATACGGACATCAACATCAAAAACATCATTTCATAATGATTTTTAAAACAGCAACATTCAAGATTTGCTGTTTCAAGTCACATATACAGTCTAACCAAAAATGATTCAGACACCTGATATAATTTTTATATTTTTTTTATAGTGGGTGCAGGACACTATGGTTGATTTATGTAAGTGAGGATAGCAAAACAAAGTAAACTGTGACATATTATACCCAAAAATTCTTCATACAGTGGACTACCAGTAAAACTGAGAAAAATTTGAGACCTGACCATGTTTTGTTCCATACCTTTCTATCAAAGTTATCTGACATTATCAAGATGAATTTGTTCTGACATACTTTAACTCTTCTTGGGGTCTTGTCATATTTTATTACCATTTTCTAAACTTTAGAAAATAAGCTGATAATGTGAGAAATGTTGAAGGTGTCTGAATACATTTTGGCTTGACTGTATATATATATATATATATGCTGTGAAATGTAAATCTGGTCAGCTACTTAGATTGTGCTTTAAATAAATAGTAGGTTAAAAAAGTAATCATTATGAATGCTCGTAACATTTGATTTCCTATTTATTTATAGCTTAATTAATAATAGATTATATGCAAAAAATGTTAAAATATAAACTAAAATATACACTACCATTTCAAAAGTATGGGGTCGGTACGTTCTTTTTAAAAATTTGTTTTAAAATAAGTCTCTTCTGCTCACCAAATAAGCATTTATTTGATCAAAAATAGAGTAAAAACAGTAAAATATTATTACAATGTAAAAATAGCTGTTTTCTATGTGAATATCTGTTAAAAATGTAATTTATTTCTGTGACACGCAGCTGTATTTTCAGCATCATTACTGCAGTCTTCAGTGTCACATGATCTTCAGAAATCATTCTAATATGCTGATTTGCTGCTCAACAAACATTTCTGATTATTATCAGTGTTGAAAACAGTTGTGCAAACAGTGATATGTTTTATTTTTCAGGATTCTTTCATGAATTGAAAGTTCAAAATAACAGCATTTATTTGAAATAGAAATCTTTTGGCATATTTAAAAGTCTTTACTATAATTTAAAAAAAAAAATTGAATGCATCTTTGCCGATTAAACGTATCAATTTCTTAATCTTACTGGCCCCTTTTTTATTAATTAATAAACAAAAACATATGTGATCCTGGACCACAAAACCAGTCACAAGGGTTGATTTTTTGAAATTGAGATTTATAAATCACCTGAAAGCTGAATAAATAATCTTTCCATTGATGTATGGTTTGTTAGGATAGGACAATATTTGGCTGAGATACAACTATTTGAAAATCTGGAATCTGAGGGTGCAAAAAAAAATCTAAATATTGAGAAAATCTCCTTTAAAGTTGTCCGAATGAAGTTCTTAGCAATGCATATTACTAATCAAAAATTAAGTTTTGATGTATTTACAGTAGGAAATTTACAAAATATCTTCATGGAACATGATCTTTACTTAATATCCTAATGATTTTTGGCATAAAAGAAAAAACGATAATTTTGACCCATACAATATATTTTTGGCTATTGCTACAAATATACCCCAGCGACTTAAGACTGGTTTTGTGCTCCAGTGTCACATATAGCAGAACAAGAATGTAAAAAATAAAAATGAATTATTCAAACAAAAATAAATCATTTAAGAGAACAAAAATACAATTATAATAAAAAAAGACCTCAAATGGTAGTGAATAGTAGTGTATCTAAAACTGTGTGTGATAAACAGAAATATCAATGTGTATAAAAATGTATCTTCCCACAGGAATTAAATCATTAATGCATGAGATGTCTCATCTCAAAAGGACAATTAGAGATTAATCTCAAACAATAAACAGTTTTAATGAATAATCTTATTACTAGGGATGCACAACATTATCGGACTGATCGGCCGATAATGGCTTTAAATGTAAATATCGGCATCCGGCCGATATGAAAATGATGCCGATGTGTCTTGCCGATAAGAGGAATACATTAACTAATGTGCTCACGGTGTGCTAGCCATTAGATCACGTCAGCAGTGTGACTCATTCTTGAAGCAAAGATTTGTCTGAATGATGATTAGATTCACTCTGTAGGATGGCTGTATTTAATATGTGACAACAAGCACAGAATGACGCGTTCGGTATCTGATAGAGTAAACAGTAGGGTTGCGCGGTATACCAGTACTGGAAAAATACCGGTATTTATTATATTTCAAACGGTAAATTTATGCATCATTCATAAATTTACATTTAATTTGAACTTTTATTTACAATTGATCAACGCACATACAGATGTGACACAGTAAGAGCAAATGTGCATGTGAGACACGCTACAATCAATTAAGTTTTGGTCACGTAATATATGCACTTGCATTTCATACAATCGAATATTAATTGGATATGAATTGAGCAAGAGTTTTGCTATATTAATTTTAGTATCAATGATATGAAGGGAATGTTTCTGACGCGCTGCCGACCGCTAATATGAAGCAAGCGAAAGAGTAAGATTTATATGTAATGCTTTTTCTTTGGTTGAGTCTGAAATCTGAAAACAATCTGACAGAGAGAGAGAAATAATAACGTGATTTTGAATATTACTTTGACTGTTAGAATAACACTTTACAATAAAGCAAAATTTGTTGCATTAATTGCGCAACTTCAGTGCTATTTTTTTCTTCAAACTCAGTCAAAATGTAACCTATGTTCCCAGTAGGTTTTTTTGTTACATTTTGAGACATTTTGTTTGCACTATGTGTTTGCACTGAAAAGATAAGAAGATTTGAATATATTTTCATCTTATTACTTCAGTTAGCCTAAATATATATATATATAGATATATATATTTTTTTTTTCTCCAACATCAAAATGTAACCTATGTTCCCTGTAGGTGTTTTGTTATTTTGATACAATGGTATTAAGATATGAATCTGTTATTATTATTATTAATAATAATAATAATAATAATAATCAAATTGTTTTAAATTCACTTATCTTTTGAGGCTGGTTATTTGTCACCTATGGTATCGATTTAGTATCAATACCAAGGTATTACATTCTGGTATGGTACTGAAGGCAAAATTATGGTATCGAGCCAACCCTAGTAAACAGTAATAGCACATGCAGTCCTAAAGCCCGTTCAGTAAGGAGTTTATCTGTAGGGGGCGCTGTTGACCTACTTCTAATTTAATTAAAAGTAAAATAGCCTACACAAATAACATTTAGACTGTGTTTCTGATTAGATAAAGCAGTAATTGATGTCATAAAATAATGAGTATGTTTTGATTTAAAGGTCAGAAGCTATAGCTTACATGGAAGAAAAAAAAAAAAAAAAAAGAAAAAAAAAATCACAAACATGACTTGTAAATCTAATAATTTTATATATACTGATTTATTAATTAATGTGTAATATGTTTTATTTTTTAAACAATTCATCAGCTTTAAAAGATTTTCAGAATTTTTACAACTCTTTTGCTTTAGACCATCTACAAATGTTAAATCTTAAAATAAAATTAACACAGCATCTTTCTGGGAAAAAAAAATGCAGCGATTGACATATAGTTTATTTATAGTTATTTTCGAAGCTACAATGTACTGTCAAAAAATCTTCATTATTTTTTATTTAATTCTAATAAATAAGTTCTTGTTAAAAACTAACCAAAGTTAAAAATATTTTGCTTATACTTTCTGCACAGGAGAGACTTGGTGTTGTTTCCAAACAAAAGGAAATATATCGGTATCGGCCAAAATGAGTTGAAAAATATCGACATACTGGATATCGGCAAAAATCCAATACGTGCATCCCTACTTATTACTATTAAAATAAAAAAATACAGAGGGATGAACTGAATATGTCTGAATTGTATTTTTTAATGAACTGAACCGGTTCCCCTGGACACTGACCTGGTGGGATCTGAACTCTGTGCCGTCCAGGCGTCTCAGCGCGTACTCCATATCCTCACGTCTGAGGAACTCCACCACGCCCTCGCCATCACGCTGCACATCAGCGAAACACACGTCCCCAGCCTCCCGCATGTGGTCTTTCAGATCCTGCCAGCTGCCGGTGGGAGGAAGACCTGCAGGAAGAGACACGGCACACGTGTGAAATGCTTTTATGATGTTACAGTCTTCAGAATTACACAGGAAAGTGCTGCAAACATCTGTGAAAAATGTAAATGCATGCAAACAACTGATCATACTTTTGCACTATTAGTCAAGCGTTCACATCCATTACCATAAAAGATTATCAGTAAGTAAAAAGTAAAGTCAGTTGTGATTTCATGTGGATATAAAGGGTTAGTTTTATCTATCTATCTATCATTTTACACCATATCAGCATCAATGGCTATATTCATGCCAAACTCAAGAATACTAAGATTTACTTTGAGTATTTAAAGGGACAGTTCACTCAAAAAAAAATTAGATTCTGTCATCATTTACTCACTAAACCTATGATTTATCTTCAAAACACACATTAAGATATTTATAAATAATCTGAGAGGTTTGTGTCCCTCCAAGTTCAGGTAACCAAAACTTAGAAGATCCAAAAAAGTAAAACAAATTTATATGAACTGAGCGTTTAATCCAAGGCGAAATAATGAGATACGATTGCTTTAATATGCCTGAAATAAATTTGTTCATCATATAAAACAATCCTATCACTTCACAAGACAAGGATCAAACTGCTGGATTCGTATGGATTTTTTTAACCTTTCTGGCCATTTTAAGATTTCATTAATGGAGAGATAGAAAACCCCATGTTTCATTAAACTTCTGTTAAACTCGTGTTTTGAAGATGAATCATTGGTTTATTGAGTAAATGATGACAATCTTAATTTTGGGGTGAACTGTCCCTTTAAATACACAGAAAGTACATCTCCTGGGAAAATATTACAAGTTTGATCAAATATCAGTTTAAAAGACTGTATATAATGGTTATTTTTAGTCATTTATTTATTGTTTGTTTGTAAAATAATATTTTTAATTTATTGTTTGTTCTTTTTAGTATCACTGATATGGGCTACTACTACAATTTTTGTTAATTTCTGAATTAAATTTTAGTTTTATATTTTCTGTTTTCATTTGAATTTTAGCAAACATTTTAGTAATTTTTTGTGTGTTTTTGCCATTTTTGTTGTCTATACAGTTTTTATTCACTTTTATGTATTTGACTACATCAACATAAACTAAATAAAAAATGAGAAATGCTGCCTTAGCAAATAGCTGAAATAATTTTTTTTTTTTTATGATTTATTTAGTTAACATTTTATTTTCATGACGAAATTTTGGATTCTTTTATTTTAACAATGACATTTTTAATAGTTTTAGTTAACTATAATAACTCTGGTATACAATTCATTGAAGTATGATTATTAACAAAATCATATTATTCTTGCATGAAGCTGCTGTAGCCTCAAACGGTTAACTCACCCGTCACAATAACGCGAAACTCAGATCTGCGCGTCGGGGGCCCAAACCTTCCCCGCGGTCCTCCTCCCGCAGGTCCACTAAATTTGGATCCGGAAGATCGAGGATATTCCACACGCAGCTTACAGTCTCCAAATCCATATCCATTCCTCCCAAAAACGGCATCCTCCGCATCCCTAGAGGAAGAGAGGAAAGTGCTCCTAATTTTCGTTCTACACTTGAAAAAGCCTCGTCCGCGTGTTTTCGGAGGCCGCGCGACTCACCGTGGGTCCTCAAATCGCACGAAGGCAAACGGGATGGTGCCTCTGTTGTTCTTCAGCTCAATATCCCGAATTTTTCCATATTTGTAGAAGAGATCCTCAATGTCCCTCTCCTGGACGTCCATGGGAAGGTTTCCCACGTAGATCCGTCCGTCCGACATGGCTTGAACCCCGCTGGACCTGCAGCTTTCGAGGAAATAGAGCGTTTCCGCGTCAGGGCGTTCAGAACATCCAAACTCTAGTCCGTCCTTCTAAAAGCCTCTATTTATAACTCTAAACTCTGGTGCTTGCAGTTCATGTCGAGTTCAAGAAACCCAGCACAGGAGCCTCCAGGACCACAGTCTGAAAACTTAGAAACAAGGACAATCAATCACAATGAAAACACATGAGGGTCAGACGAGGAACAAGGTTCCCAAGGTTGATTTTTCTTTTATGCCAATAATCATTAGGATATTAAGTAAAGATCATGTTCCATGAAGATATTTTGTAAATTTCCTACTGTAAATATATCAAAACTTCATTTTTGATTAGTAATATGCATTGCTAATATCTTCATTTGAACAACTTTAAAGGTGATTTTCTCCGCATTTTGATTTTTTTGCACCCTCAGATTCCAGATTTTCAAACAGTCCAGGGTCACATCTAAAATATATGAAAGTTTCACTTTTTGAAATAACTTACAAGAAAAAATGAACTTTTTCATGACATTCTAATTTATTGAGATGCACCTGTACACAGACAAAACACGAACACAAATGTAGCCTTTATCGGGGTTATTACAGATAAAATAAAATAGATGAATATAGAGATGCAGTTCTGACTGCTTTAGGATTAACAGAGCTCTGGATAGTTTCCATATACTTGTCTATCAACTGTGAAAAGAGAGGTTTAGAGCCAGTACATTTTTGTATAATTGAAGATACATTTAGCATTTCAGAAAGTTAAGAAAAAAATGTTCACTAACAGAAATTCTTTCCAGTATCGTATTGAAAACATATTCAATTTTAATAATTCAGTGCTTGCCAAAAACAAGTTACTTCCTTTTTTCTTTTTTTTTACTATTAATGAAAAAACAGACTTCTTGTCTAGATCAACTCTGAATGAAGAAAAGAGAGGTTTAGAGAAAATAAATTTTTGTTTGTGTATGTGAAATTCAGCTAGCAGGAAACACTGATTAATAAAGTGATAGTTTCCTATATTCTGTTTCAAGTGTTTCTTTTTTAAAATCTTTTTTAAACATCGTTTTTTATCATTTTTTTCTTATTATTTTCTGTTATATATTGAAAAGAAATGTTTAAAAAATCATTTATAATTCATTTGTATTTTTTTATAATTCATTTATAAACTCATTCATTTATATTCTATTTGTACATTTCAACCAAAAAAAAAAAAAGAAACATAAAATAAACAGATAAATGTTTTTGTGTATTAATTTAACGTATAAATTTAAAGACCCTCACCCTCAGATAAACTGCTTTTCTTGTTTCTGACTGTCTACAAAGTGCTCCCACTAAAACCAACACATAAACCAGTTTACAGGAAAATGAACATTATATAATACTAATTACTAATTATTTTATTTTATAATTTATATTTAGCAGATGATTTTATCATGAGGCACTTACAGTACACTTATTTCAAATTCCTGAATCAACCTATGCATGTACACATCTTCATTAATACGTGATGGTGATGATGATATAGGCCTATATGCTGAATGACGAATCTACTTCATAAATATGTTCATAAGGTTTTGTATTAAAAAACACTTACTGGTTATTTAGAGTTTTAAACATAAGTCTGTAAGCACATGTGGATATCACACAGCTCAACGTGACAGACACGAGCGGTGTGTGTGTGTGTGTGTGTGTTACAGAAAGGGATTGCCCACATCAGACGATTCACAGAACAGTGAACCTGAGCTTTTCATGTATTTATTAAATCACAGATGGGTGTGTTCATCTGTTGCTCAATCCAGACGGACACTTTATCATTTACAAACATTAGACGCTAATACATCGTCCCACCCAATTCACAGAAAACAGGAGTGTGTTTTTCCCTGTCACCAGTAGGACAGGTTCTCATGACTGGATAAGATCCATCCTATCAATAAACGTCAGGATCACTGGATTGAGCTCTGTTAATAATGATGGGAGATCTCTGGTTGAATTAATGTGATCATGCACTCCTGCTTTAACAAGGACTGATCAGGTAGGTAGGCAGCGTTCAAATCTTTTATAACATCAATCTGGCTGATTCATACAAATTCTGTACAATAAATGCAAGAATATTGTATTAGTTGCATAATGTGATTTCAAATGCATGAATGGACTAAGTGTTGAATTGCTTGTGGTGCATGTCTGACATGCTTTTCATAAAGTTCATCAAGGAAGGAATTTACATATGTTTTTCATTTACAGAATTTTTGTCGTTCTTTAAATTCTCATAAGGCAAATACACAGAGAAAATATGAACACGCATGTATAACATTATAGTTAAAAAAAGAAACAAAGTATTTTTTCTCATTTTCATTTAGTTTAACGTGATGCACTAAAATAACTTCAGCTAAAACAAAAAATGTTTCAAAATAATTTTTCAAAAACAAAACTACTAAATCTGAACAGAAAATATATTAAAAACCAATACAAAATATGATATGCTGTATATATTAATATAATAGTTCAGTTAATTAAACTGTATTTATTCTTAATGTTTTGTGGGAAAAAAGCATAAAGAAAACTTTTTTGGAACATAATAGTTCCTGTTTTCATGTATTAAAATAACTCAAATTGAAACTAAATTCAAATAAATAAAAACTATATAGACATAGGCTATTAAAAAAACTAATAAAAGAGACAAAAACACAACAAAATTACTAAAAATGTTAACTAAGATAAAAATGGCCATGGGTATATCCAAAAAAAAAAATTAATATATATTATCTCAAGTTGAAACGTTATGCATCACTGATCACACTTCATACAGTAGACGCTGCATTGAGCTGAAATATTTAGCTGGAGATTAAGGCAGGAGTTGAATCTTTGAAACGGGAGTTGTTCTTGTAAACACTTGCAAACAGTACTTTGGTGTGTCAACAGAGAGTATGAGACACTGTTTCTGTACAAATACTGAGATGTGTGCATACAAATCCACCAAACTCATTCCTAAACACAATATTTACACAACAGCGCATTATGATACTCTGACAGTTCAGCTAGACAGCTCAAGAAAGACTCTCTCTTTACAAAAGCAAAATATCTCCTCTAAAACTCATAATTATAAATCTCAGAGGACAGTTACAACACAGCACATCTTAAAAACCAGTCTGACCAACTAGCAGTCAGTCGACAGGTAGTTAGTCTTACTTAAATGACACCCTATTAATCTATTTTCAATCCAATTTCAAATCTCTTTTTCCTGAAAATGCTAATTTTTCGCATAGGACTAAAATGTACTTTGCCCACACACAATTTCCCCTCAAAAATGATAGTTTTTGGGGATTTTTTCAAACACTGTTTCACTTCCTGGTCAAAAATGGCTGGCCTACAAAAAATTGCTTGTAAATATTTGATTATGCTTTATTATCACCAAATCTTGGATTCAATGTTTTAGTCAACTTGTTTTCTTTCCATTAGCACAAGTTTTGTATTTCTTTTTAAAACTGGTTGATCATGGGCCTCATTGATCTGAGCTCATGCACCTCATTTTATCAGTGAATACTGTAAAAATGATGCAGAAATAATGCTTTTTCACTCAAAAACTGATCAGATCAATGAGGCTTATTCAATTACAAAATGAAATACAGAACCTGTGCTAATTGAAAGAAAACAAGTTGACAAAAAGATTGAATCCAAGATGTGGTGACAATATCGCATAATTAGAAATTTATAAGCAATTTTTAAAAAGCTGCTGGTCATGTTTTGACCAGGAGCACCAAATAAGCTAAAGGAGTTTCAGCAAAGCACAAGGTTTAATTGACAATAATGAGTATAATGAGGTTTTGTTTAACAGTCCTAGATTTTTCTTACCATGGGTCCATAGTTTTTCTCATCTGTTTTATGAATGTATGCTGTGATTGTTTTGCCCTTTTGGGTCACACTGACTGACAGCCATCTGCCCCTCACTTCCTAACTTGTATGACTCTAAGCAGTTCATGCAAGTGGCCACAGGTTTAGACAGAGTAGACTCATTTGTCTTTGCATGATTTCATTTTAAGGATCCAGGAAGGGCGAATCAAATGGGGAATCGAGCCAAGCGACTGATGCAAAAGCTGTTTTTGGGGGTGTCTGTGATTTGCATCATGGGTTTCTATTGTTTGACTACAACCCTCCTCACTACACACAGGTAAGGTATATATATATATATATATATATATACAGTGCCTTGCAGACCCCTTCATTTTTTTCACGTTTTGTTATGTTGTAGCTTTGTGTTAAACTGCATTAAATTACTTTTTTTTCCACATCAATCTACACTCCATACACCATAATGACAAAGCAAAAACAGAACTGTCACAACTTTGTAAATTTATAAAAAAAATAAAAAATCTGAAATAAGTACATTGCATAAGTATTCAAACCCTTAACTCAGTACTTAGCTGAAGCACCTTTATAGCCTCAAGTCTTTTTTGTTTGATGCGACAAGCTTTGCTCATCAGCATTTGGCAATTATCTGCCATTCTTCTCCTCACCTGTTCACCTCTCAAGCTCTGTTGGGTTGGATGGGGGCAGATGCACATTTTCAGGTTTCTCCAGAAATATTTGATTGGGTTCAAGGCCAGGCTGTGGCTGGGCCACTCAAGGACATTCACAGAGTTGTCTATAAGCCACTCTTGCTGTGTGTTTAGGGTCATTGTCCTGTTGGAAGGTAAACCTTCTGCCCAGTCTGAGGTTCTGAATGCTCTGGACTGGGTTTTCATTAAGGCTATCTCAATATTTTGGTGCATTGAGCTTCTCTTCTACTCTGATGAGTCCCTCAGTCCCTGCTGCTGAAAAACAGCCCCACAGCATGAGGCTGCTACCACCACACTTTACTTTTGGGATGGTACTCTGCAGGTGATGAGCAGAGCTGGTTTCCTTCAAACATGATGCTTGGAATTGAGGTTCATCAAACCAGAGAATATTGTTTCTCAGAGTCTGAGGGTCCTTTAGGTGCTTTTTTGCAAATTCCAAGGGTTTTTGTTTGTCTTCACTGAGAAGATTAGGTCTGGCCACACTGACATAAAGGCCAGATCGGTGGAGTGTTGCAGTGATGTTTGTCCTTCTGTAGGTTTCTCCCATCTGCATATATGATCATAGAGCTCAAATAGAGTGACCATCAGCATCTTGGTCACCAGTCTAGACAAGGCCCTTCGCCATCAGTTGCTCAGTTTGGCTAGGAGGTCAGCTCAAGGAAGAGTTCTAGTTGTTTCAAACGTCTTCCATTATGGATAATGAAGGCTACATGATTCTGTGAACCTTCAATGCAGCAGAATTTTTTTCTGAACTCTTCCCCAGATGTGTGGCTTGATGCAAACCTGTTTCTGAGCTCTACAGGCAGTTCTTTTGACCTCAGGGCTTGGTTTTTCCTCTGATATGCATTTTCAGCTGTTAGACCTTTTATTAAGATGTGTCCAAATCATACCCATTCAATTGAATTTGAGACAGATTAACTTCACTCAAAGTGTAGTAACATCTACAAGCGATATGAATGCTCCTGAGCTAAATTTCAACTGTCCCAGATAAGGGTTTGAATACTTATGCAATGGAATCATTTATGTTTTTTATGTATAATAAATTTGCAAAGATGTTAAAAACCTGTTATTTGCTTTGTCATTATGGTGTGTGGAGTGTAGATTGTTGTGGGAAAAAAAGTCATTTAAAGCGGTTTAACGTAAGGCTGCAACATAACAAAATGTAAAAAGGGGTTTGAATACTTCTGCAAGGCACTGTATGTATATATATATATATATATCACTGTAAAAAGTATGTGTTCTAATGTTTTTGCATTATTTTGGAGCCATGTGATACACTGTATATAAAAATATCCCATTAAATTTACATTAAAATATAATTGCCAGCTGCAGTTGCCAGAAATTCACAATGCTTACAGTATCAGAGGCCTGTATTTTCTACAACTTATAACCATGCACTTTATTAAATTATGTAAATTATGAAATTATGTTAATACCAATCTACTTGATCTGCCAAAATGGGCTTTTTACCATATAATGTGCCGATAACCATCATAATAATAATACGGGTGGTAAATCAGAAAGCCACATGATGAATCAGATTTCGTCATAAGTCCATGGCCTACCCATAAAATAAAACCAGTTTAGACAAAACACCATCAGGAAAACATGATAAACATTAATTAAATAACCTGAAATGTAACAAAAAATGTAATTATTTAAGTAAAATGTAATCATGTGCTTTTTGTTTGTTTTGTTAAACATGGTAATTCATAGTTTTTAGCTCCAAAACTCATACTTTTGACAGTAATTAACAATATCTCTACAGTAAAATTACATAAACCATTTACAGTTTTTCACCATATATGCTAACATAATTTAATGAATTACCCTTTTTTTTACTATAGCATTTATACATTTTTCTATATGAGAATGCCTTTAATTGTAACATAAATGTAAGTCTGAAGTAAATTGAATAAAATTCAAATATAACATATGTCTTTGTAATCAATATCTTTCCATGCACAGAACATATCTGAGGCATGTCTATGGCCCATCTGCTCCAAAGTCTTCAAAATGATATCAAATCCACATATAATCAAAACATCAGTGATAATGATAGCTTGTGTTTATTTCTGTCTCTGCAGTGTTCCTCTGGCCCCTTGTGCACCAAACATTCAAGTGCGTAACAATTCACAGCGAACTCTCAAAGCAGACGCGACCTGCTCGCCCAAAGTCAACCTGATGTTCATGAAGACCCACAAAACGGCCAGCAGCACTCTGATGAACATAATCCTCCGCTTCGGAGAAAAGCACCAGCTGAAGTTCGCTCTCCCAGACGGCCGAAACGACTTCCTCTACCCTTCAAGCTTCTTCCGAACGCAAGTGAAGAGCTACCAGCCGGGCCTGTGCTATAACATCATCTGCAACCACATGCGATTCAACGCACCCGAAGTGGAGAAGCTGCTCCCAGCGGACGCCTTCTTCTTCACCATCCTTCGAGACCCTGCAGAGCTTTTCGAGTCTTCCTTTCAATACTACAAAGCCTACGTGCCTCAAACGTGGAGAATCCCTGGAGAAAACCAGCTGGAGGAGTTTCTCCAACATCCAAACCGATACTTCAACCCAAAGGGGATCAACGCTTTCTACCTCAAGAATCTACAGTTTTTCGACTTCGGCTTCGAGAATAATTTGGAAGTTGATGATGCAAGAGTTCAAGAAAGCATTGAGTACATCGAAAAGCGCTTTCAGCTGGTTTTAATCGCAGATCACTTCGAGGAGTCGCTCATTCTGCTTAAAGATGCTCTCTGCTGGCAGATGGACGACTTGCTGTTTTTTAAGCTCAATGCTCGAAACATCACTTCTGTGTCTCCTATGAGCCCTGAACTGAGGACTCGAGCTCGTGAATGGAACGGAGCCGACTGGCGGCTCTATCTGCATTTTAACGCCACCTTCTGGGCCCGGGTCGAGGCCTTTGGCCGGAGCCGAATGGAGGAGCGGGTGAAGGAGCTTCGCAGGAGAAACGCAGAGATGGAGGCCATCTGCACTGATGGAAGGGGAGCTGTGGAGGCTGCGGATATCACTGATGGACACATGAAGCCCTGGCAGCCCATCGGAAAAGCTTCCATACTAGGATACAACCTGAGGAGCGACATCGAGAGACAGTATGAGGAGCTCTGCAGGAAGATGCTGACCCCTGAGATACAGTATCTGACTAATTTAGGAGTCAATCTGTGGGTTACTAGATTATGGGGCTGGTTTAAGGATAGTATTGTTCAGCTTGGGTTGAGTTAGTATGTTGTATGGATTTATATGTTAATAAAAAATAATTTGTTATATATTTTATACTACGCTCAGTGTTGGAAATTTGTTGGACTTACACTTCTGTAACAATAAAACAACTCTAGTTGTTTCTAGTTAAAACTGATATAAGCCAGGGGGGCCACAAGAAAGTGTAAAAAATTTATAAAAAAATAAGATTAAAATAAATAAATAAAGCAACTAATTAAACAATAAGTAAATAAATAATGAAATAAAAATTGAATAAATAAAAATTTGATTTAAAAATATACAAACAAACAAACAAACAATGATCAAAATAAATTAATAAATGACAAGACAAAAGATCCTGTTGTACATTACCGATAACAAAAATGAGAAGAAATGTCATTTTAAAAAATAAAATGTAATCATATGTCATGCAACGACTTCTGGAAATGTCCGTTTACTGTAAATTACATGGTAATTCGTAGTTTTTAGCTCCAAAAATCATACATTTGACAATATTTGACAGTATTTCTACATAAATACTAAAATAAATAAAAAAATAAATAAAAAAATGTAATTAAATAGTAAATAAAATAAATAAATAAATAAATAATATATGTAAAAATAGTAAATAAATAAATATGTAATTAAAATAAATAAAGAAATTACAGTACTATAATGAATAGGAAAAAAATCTTAATAGAAACTATTTTTGACATTTATAACAGTAGTTTTTCACAGTATTAACTGAATATTTATTCAAGAAACAATACAGATTTTTTTTTTAAGGATATGGTCCCTTGCACAAGGTTTGGGGGTCCATAACATTTAAAAGATTGTAAAACACTGGTATGATGAACCACATAGGGCCTCTGAGCCTAAAGAGGGCCCTGTGTACTTTTTTTTTTTTAAAAAAAGATTATTGTTATTATTATCATTAAATGTTTTAATTATCAATATACTAAGTTGAGAGAAAGTCTCAAGGCTCAGGCAGCTGTTATGGCTCAATCAGACTGTCAAAGAGCGCCCCCTATTTGCCGGAGAGGGAAGATAGACTATACTGTAACTGCAAGGAGTGAGTTGTAGCTAGATGTGACATTTTGATGTTATTTCATTATATTGAAATATCATTGCTTCTTAGTACAGTGCAGTTTCACATTATTGGCTACTGCACAGTGTTTTTACTGCAGTTTTTTTTACTACTTGATTGCAATAATGATGTTGGCTTATTCAATAATGTACAGAAGTGCTTTGTTAGAAGCCTCAAGTAAGTATTAAGGATGTCATTTAATTTACCTTTAATTTCATCTGTGTGTATATGCTTTCGGTCTAATCTAAGATGAACTGCGATAATAAACTAATGAAACAATGTCGTCTCATACTTCACCATTAAGAGAAATAAGACACTCTCTCTTTAAAACAGCAATAAAACGTTTTTATTAAAATCAATCTGTTAACTGTCAGTTTCAAAATTACTAACGGACTTTTCAGGCGTCTGCCAATCGATTTCAAGCACATGTCCATTGCTTGGCTCTCATTGGATATCACGGCGTTCTCCAACCCCTAATGGGCGGGGGTTAGTGGACCGTACATTTTCCGTTAGGGTGGGTCTAAAAGATAAAGCTCATATTTGAACTATTCACTGTTTGCTTTTAAATAACATCTATTAAAGTTTCTCAATATCATTATTTAGATTTAAATTCACTGTTGCGGAAGAAACGACATGGTCAGGTGGCATCTGTTACCTTTCACCGCGATGGTCAAAACGGACCAATCACATGCGTGTGCGTTTGCACGATAAAAATTTTTAAATAATATTTTATAGATTTTACACAAGGGGATTTCATTTTTAATCCCATGAATAAATGATCTGAAGACGTAGATTTAAAAGATTATACTTCCAAGAGTTAAAAAGTCCTCAACAACATACACAAAACACCCTGAAATTTGAACGCATCTCAATGAAAGACTCGTCGTTCTGGGCCACCAGGCGCCCACACCGAGATCCTTTGTGTCTCAACGGACAACATTAACTATGGCAAGCCGTCATTACATGTAATTCTTAAAACGCACTAGTATCTATTTTCATGCTACTAGTACTTATTTTGTTAGTTACTGATGCTTATTCTTTAGCTACTTGTACTTACTCAACTATTCTAAGCACTAGTATCTGATGAATGCTTACATCAGTACTATTTAAAAAGATACTACTCACTGTTGGAATATCTACTAGTCAGAAATGTATAGTTGATATCTGAATGACAGATCCCCATAGAAGTCAAGGGCAAAAATGTGAAATTAGTTACTCGTTACAACAGAACAGTTACTAGTCACTAAATATGTAGTAGTATTTAATGAGTACTACGAGTATCTAATTAATTAGTACTAGTATCTAATGAATAAGTACTTGTATCTATTTAATAGGTACTAGCATCTGAAAAATAAGTACTAGTACCTAATGAATAACTACTAGTATATAAAAATATACTAGTCACAACTGTAATACACTAGTCAGAACTAAATAGTTGATATCTGAATGACAGATCCACATAGAAATCAAGTTACTTTTAAAAGTAATGCATTACAATATTGCGTTATTCCCTAAAAAAGTAACTAATTGCGTTAGTTACTTTTTAGGGAAAGTAATGCGTTACGTTACATTTGCGTTACTTTTTAAACATGAGCAGGGCTTGATTGTTTGTTTTACATATAAAAAGTTCTATTTATAGCAAATGTAAAAGCCCTTTCACACCAAAAATTGTAATAAATAAACCTCAGGCTGAAAGAAAAGTAAATTCACATCTGTACAGTAGAATGCAGGAGAATAAGGTTCAACACTCTTCAGCAATTAAAAAAAAAAAGAAGCACATTTGTTAGTTTATCTAAAGTTATTTTTGCTTATTAGTATGGTTGAACTGGGTCATCAAAGGTCAGCAGCAAAGACATTGGTTAATAATAATGGGATTAGATACATCTGTGTTATTTAACATATTTAATTATTGCAGGTTTGTATCATATTCTGAGTTTGCATTTCAATGTTTTAAATCATTTTGATGAATACTAAATCTGTTTTGTTTTTTTTTTGCAAGTGAGATGAATTAACACATTCACATTTAGTCTAGAACTACAGTAACATCATGTTCACAGGTGCACACAACGCCTCTGTACTTCCGATTTCTCCCAACATGGGGACAGAAGACTTGTCAGTCAATACATGGGAAAACAAAGTAACTGGCATTACTTTTTTGAAAAAGTAACTCAGATATTTTCTTGTAAATTAAAAAATAATGCGTTACTTTACTAGTTACTTGAAAAAGTAATCTGATTACGTAACTCGCGTTAATTGTAATGCGTTACCCCCAACACTGTCGCTATAGATTTGTCGCTAGACGCTTTTTTGGAAAAAAAAGTCACTAAGGGGGTCTGAAAAGTCGCTAAATCTAGCGACAAAGTCGCTAAGTTGGCAACACTGGTGATCGAGGCCTAAATGATAAAACGGCTTGCCATATTTTAACCGCCCAATGGCGCCGCGCCGCACGTAGAGGGGGCGGAGACTAGAAGATCCCGCCCACCGTCGGTTAATCGTCGGTTTGTCTGAACCAAACTGCAGTGCAGAGCCGGAATGGGGGGCTTGGCCCCAGTCCAGCACGGTCAAAATTAGCTCTCTGTTGAATTACATGCAGTCAGCCAGTGGAAGCGGCTGAGATCCTGACGCCCCAGTCCCGCAGCCTTGTATGGGGTGTCCAAACCCCGCAAGGCTGCCGCTCGGGTCTGCTTTCGTCCACGAACGTCTTTTCCAGCACAACTTTACAGCGAAAGGACAAGAACAAAGACTTTATCTGTAAGTAAACCTTCACACATTCGCCAAAAGTTGAAAAAAAAAACACATTAGTTGAGGCGATACTTCTTTAACGCTAGTTAGTCTTCTACTACTGCGCGATTTGAGGAGAATGCACCAATTGTGTTTTTCGTAATTCAAAACTGTATCCATCTCACAAAAAGCGCGACAGATGGGAATACAATCGAAAAACAGGAATAACGAAAGTGCCTCTGTAGATGTGCTGATGTCTCAGCGCCTCCTTTGTTCTGGCTGCTGCTGAGCAGGAAAGTCTATACTTGATCTACTAGATTCGGATTAATAAACGACAGAAACGTGCAGAAGACAGTAAAAGAGCAGCAGCCCACTGCAAGAACTGAATGTACTATTTGTACCTAGACACAGACTGACTGTATTCCCCCCAGTCTGCCACCTACACACACTCACTCACACGCAAACCCAGCTTTAAAGCATTATCTGGGTTATTGATGTGACTGTTGGAAACTTGCATCTGAACTAAATCGTAGGGTTCAACCGGTTCTCAGTATCATCAGCATGTCCGGGGGCTCTGGAGAATCCAGACTCATTTCTTGGTTCATGTTAGGACAAGGTGTCTTTCCCCCCCACCATTTTCATCTCATTCAGCAGAATGCAAGGAATACCGTGTATCTGTGATAGATCGGGACTGTCTAAGGAGCTCCAGAGCAGTTGCATGCATGGCACAGTCCTAAATTTAGACGCAAAGATGAAGTCATGCATACGGGCATCGACGGAGACGTGTCTCCTTGCTTTTATACTTCTTTCAGCAGCAAAGTGGTCTGCTTTGAAATGCTTCTGCATGCATAAAGGGCATGTGAAATGATTAGTGGCATTGCAGTCATTTGATCACAGACCTCTCCTTTTTTGCATTGCATTGCATGAAATTGGTATGCATGCAGTTATGGTCAGTTTTAGGGGTTCTTCTTTTCTGTTGGGAATTGCTCATTATTGCATAGTGAAAATAGGGTGTGTAAATATATATATATATATATATATATATATATATATATATATATATATATATATAGTAGAGTGTGGAATGGGGTAAGGTTGACGTGAGCTGGAACGGGGTCAGCAGGGGCGTGTTTCCACAATCAGTCTGTTCTGCAGCAGTCGGTTGGGTTCATAGGGTTCATGCGCGCTCAGTATGGCGGGCTGAGGCGGGGGAAAATGTGACCTCGTTTGACTGGATTTGGAAACGCTCCAAGCTGCAGTTGGGGAAGTGGAATGGGAGGCAGGTGCCTGGCCGGCGAATACGAGCATGTGCGTTTGCTTAAGAAAAGAAATGCATATGCTGCATTGTTGTTGCTGCTTGCAATTTGTCTTTGACGGTGCATGTTGCAGGCTTGCACCGAGTGTATCAGATAGATTTTGTCATCATCTGAAGTCTGTCTGACTCAGCAGGAATGTGGGAGGATGACTGTTGCTTCAGAGCAGAGATTACGACCTTAAATTTATGAGACGTTACGCCCCATTCACACGGGGCGTCGGCGTCAGCGCCTCTCGTTTACTTTGAATGGAGTGACGTCAAGCGTTGCCGAACTGAATTGTGGGTCCGTCGCTTCGCTTCACTGGCGTTGCTCGCGGCAGAAGTTGAAAACTTTTCAACTTTTCAAGCGCCAACGCAGGCGTCAGCCAATCAGATCACCTTATGCAAATACCCTAGCGCAGACGCTAGCCAATCCCGTTCAGGCAACACCAGAAAAGCATGTGATTGGCTGTTGTCACTATGACGGCGCGTCAGCAGCAAGCTTCAGACACGCCCTCTGTCAAGCGTTGACGCCGACGCCCCGTGTGAATCAGGCGTTATGCATGCATCTCAAAAATGTGATACTTTTGTAATAGAGTGCAACAGAAAACTCCATTCATTTTCTCCATAGGTTATTTATTTATTATTAAAAATAATTTATTAGAGACAAACTGTGAGCTATGAAGTTATTAAAGCAATAGTTCACCCAAAAATAAACATTTGTTAAAAACTGACTCATCCTCAGGTCATCCAAGATGTAGATGAGTTTGTTTCTTCATCAGATTTGGAGAAATTTAGCATTCCATCACTTGCCGACCAAAAGATCCACTGCAGTGAATGAGTGCCATCAGAATGAGAGTCCAAACAGCTGATAAAAACATTACAATAATCCACACCACTCCAGTCCATCAATTAATGTCTTGAGAGGCCAAACGCTGTGTGTTTGTAAGAAACAAATCCATCAAGACAATTTTAACTTTAAACCATTGCTTCTGGCTAAAATGTAGATGAATGTAATGCTATATTTCTCAAAATCTGAAAGAAACAAACGCCTCTACATCTTGGTTTGAGGGTGAGTCAGTTTTCAGCAAATGTTCATTTTTGGGTGAACTATTGCTTTAAATAATGGTATATGCTTTGGTTGTTATATGCCATCAGCCTGGATTATTTAAACTTATTTTTTAAATAATCATATTTAAAAGCAGAATTCCTGGTAAAAAAAACCCCCCCTCAAATTCCCATGATTCTGCAAAAGAATCTCTACCAGTCAGAGAATCACCACAATCAAATTGTGCCAAAAGTGCACTATATAACATATAACATTGTTTCTTTATACATAATCAACATCCTTTAATCAACAGTTTATGTTTCACCATGTTTTTATTGTGAGTGGCAGTGCTTCATGGGATTGTAGTTCTTTCCCTCGTTAATGCTGTTAGCTACACAGTCTTGTATCTTTGTCTTTTTGTATGAGTTTTAAATATTTTTTGCTTCAGATCAAGGTTTGTAATGTTTTTGATTCACCTTGTAGCTGTACGTTTGGTTCATGGTTTGTAACTCTTTAACAAAGCCTTTTTTTGAGTTATGGGATGTAAAATAAATGGGAAAAATACTCCTTTGATCTGCATCTTGGGTGCAAGCTCTTTTAGTTCAATCAGATCAGTTTTAAACCTGTAAGCTGTTATGTTTTTGGACATGAGGGTGAGTAGACGAAGACAGAGTAATATTAGTAATAACTGGTGATATTAAAAAATGTCCCTTTCTCCTGCAGGTTCTTTCTTCAAGATGACACCAACAGGAGCAATGGGGGATCCCATTAGGTAGGTTGAGTCCCGCGGTAATCGCAGTGTTTTGATGACATCACAGCGTCCCGGGCTCTCAGTGATTTCCCTCTATTGTGCGTTCACTTCCTCAGAGCTGACGGATGTGTTCCTGAACCTGGTGGTGCGGAGAGGAATGACCACGGAAGATCGACATTCCATCTGTCTGATGCGGGATAGAGAACGGCCCTCTGGGGAAATTGTATCCTCATGTATATTATTTTTTATTTCCTAAATCATGTATATCCTTATTTTTTATGGTTATGGCGCACGGTACAGATGAATTATGACGCTGGGGCTCTTCCCCCATCTATGTGATTAATAACATTTTAGAAAAACCTGGGACTCTAAGCCTTGATGATATGCTCTTCGGAGGGGGCGGCAGTAAAGACACACAGCACCTCAAGACAGACCGGACAGACTGGAGCTTCACTAAAGACCCACATGTCTGTGTTTGCAAACTCCACAGGGGCCCTCTGGGGTCCGGCGGCGGCGGCAGCAGCACGTCTTCCACTTGTCCACTTCTACTTTACATGGCTGGACTCTTTCATACCTCTGTGAATTCCTGTGAACAAACCCACCGAGAAATGTTAACAGTGTTCTGTATTGACATGCAATGTGACAAACGCTAGCGACCGATATGTGTTTTTAAACATCAGGGTTCCCACACCGACAAAGAATTGAATAGAATTGGTTTTGAAACCGTTTTCACTCAAAAATTCACCAAAATATTGATGAAGAAACTATTTTCACTCAGAGATGAAAGAAATCCCCCCCCCCCCAAAAAAAAATAGTGTAGAAACGATTTTCAGTTCGAAATTAAATACATTTTACAAAGGTGTGGAAACAAATTTCATTTGGAAATTAAATAAATCTTACCAAAAAATTGGTATAGAAACTATTTTCACTAAGAAATTAAACAAATTGCACCAAAAAATGGTGTAGAAAGAATTTTCACCCAGAAATGAAAGAAATTTAACCAAAAAATGGTGTAGAAAGAATTTTCATCCCGAAATTAAAGAAATTTCACCGAAAAATGGTATAGAAGCAATTTTCACTCAGAAATTGGAAGTAAATTTCAAAAGTAATTACTAAGAAAGGCAAGTAACACATTGCATTTATTATGAGGTTTTTAAGTAGAAAGACTGAAAAAGTATATTCTTGTAAAACATACTCATATAATTTTTGTTTTATTTGCAACTTTGATTTTTTTTTTTTAAACAGTGCATGGTCAAATATCAGTGAATCCTAAAATTGTGATTTGTAGCTTTGGAAAGTACATGAAAATGTATAGAATTGTATGGAAAGTGAATATGATTTTTGTTTTTTAGTTATGCGCTGCTCTTAATTATTTAATCGTCTAGAAATTGTTCCATGACATGATTTTTGAAATTGATCAATTGCACTGAAGTAATGCAGCATCCTTGTATACAGAATTGCCAAACTTAAACTTTAGATTTTTTGCAACTTTTATTGACTTAAAATTCTCTAAAAAGTATTTGAAATCAAAACTAGCACTTCTAGTTTGGCCATTTTGACAGTATCGCCAAATGTATCAGTCTATCACATTCACCGAAGCACATTGACGTCCCTCCCAGATACTCGCTCAGATCCATCCATACATCTTCATTACTAAACCACGTCAACGTCAGTCAGTACTCACACCTTACAGTATTTACTAAGGCTAAGAGTCCCCACTTCTTCTCATGCAGTTACTAAAAAAAGCTACAGAGTTCATCTTTTTTGTTTCATTTTTTTTGTTTTTTTAGAATTTGCTTGTTAAATTTTGCTTTTGAACTTTTTTTGTTGCTTTGCCAGTATATTAAAGTGTAATCATGTACGTTGTGATATAGAAATAGCTGTAGAGACGCATTGTTTCCTTGTGGTAAGTGACTGAGATGCTGCCACGGATTTGAGACACTGATGAATGGTGCTATTTTGGACTTTAATCTGCTCCTTGGTAAGGAAGCTCAGATGGGTTTTATTTTATATTTTCATGTACGGAAGAGGTGTTGGTTCTTTGTTGTCTGGTTGTCGTAACTCGGATCGGCTCGACTTTACTCCCCCTTGTTGTTTCTGTGTGGCTTTCTCATTGGACAGAAAAACAGATTTGCCGAAGAGTTGGTGTTTGGTTTGGTTTTTTTTACTCGGAGATGATTATTTGCAAAATTCTGAAACCGTAGACAGTCGGAGCAATCACAAAACTGCAATTCGTAACACTATTTACCCTTTAATGTAAAGGTTTAATTCGAGGAGTAGTTACAGTTCCTGGCACTATAGTCACTTCTGGCAATAGCAAACTCTCATACTTACAGAACGGGGTACCTTACGCGGCCGATTTCACATTTTCGTTTAGCAACCGACTTCGAATACATCGAGGACGCGGTCAAACAGACATCAGGACGTGGTTGCTGTCGTGGTCTGGCCGTCTATATAGTGTACATAAACAGGGCAGCTGAGGTCAGATTTATCATCTTACACCAGTCTAACGAGGACAAAAACGCTCATCCGTTTAGCGCACGGGGTCCTTCGATGTATTTTCAAAGGCAAAACATGTAGCAGCGAAACCAACGCAGCTGGTTTTCTGGGTTTTAGGATGAGAACCAAAAGCTTTATATTTATTCAAGTAGCACGGTATCGTCACTCGGTATTTGCAGTTTTGTCTTTGCTTCCAGTTCACGTACTTTTAAGAATCCTAATTCAGAGTCCGACTGGAAAGCCCACGTTAGTTTCTTAGTCTTCCATTTATTTTTCCACGACAGTGGGGACCTTCCCAGCTTGCTCTAGTCTTTCTTTAGTGCTTATTGATCGCATGCTCTCTGCTCTTCCTTTTGTTTCTGATCTGAATGATTCTCCTCGCCGTTTCTTCTCATAGATTAGATATGCCAACTGTGTTGTGAATAGCTTGTAGTATGTTGGATTATTCTGTAATAATTGTGTATGATTGGTGTACAAAACATGAAGTCTAGCCTTGTCATCTTTATAAGGATGCACAGGTATTTCATGTTATTTTGCAACTTAAGCTGTAGTCGAATAAATATGCAAGCTCTCGCTATTCTTGGTGTTGTTTATTGGTCTTGTATATACACCTACGTTCAAAAGTTTGGGGTTGGAATGTTTTTTTTTTTTTGCTGCAATGTTTCTGTTTTAAATAAATGCATCATTTATTCATCTGTGAATCAGGAAAAATAAAATGTATCACGGTTTCCACAAAAATGTGAAGCTGCAAAGCTTTTCAACTTTGATAATAATCAGAAATGTTTCTTGAGCAGAAAAATCAGCATATTAGAATGATTTCTGAAGATCATGTGACACTGAAGACTGGAGTAATGATGCTGAAAATACAGCTTTGATCACAGAAATACATGACATTTTAACAAATATTCACATAGAAACAGCTATTTAGAAAGTCGTCTTTCAGAAACATTTTAAAGTCTTACCAATCCCAAGCTTTGGAACAGAAACAAATGATATTTTACAATATGTTTACATAGAAAACAACTATTTTAAATTGTACACTCACAATGTTACAGTTTTTATTTTAGCAAATAAAACTACTCTGCATTTAATCAAATAAATGCAATCTTTGTGAGCAATAAGAGAGTTCTTTCAAAAATATGTGAAGTTTTTAACAGTATAGCATGTGCAAAAGTCTGAGACTTTGTTTAAATAAAAAAAATAAAAAATCTCACTTTTTCAATGTGCTTTCAGGCAGTATATACAATAATAATTTACTGGC
Organism: Tor tambroides; assembly: GCA_021397915.2. Lineage (NCBI taxonomy): Eukaryota > Metazoa > Chordata > Actinopteri > Cypriniformes > Cyprinidae > Tor > Tor tambroides. The sequence continues at coordinate 1,336 of JAFVLL020012676.1, read as the reverse complement.
TATTTTTAGAGTGTTTTTCCTACTAATTAAGAAAAAAAATGATGTAATTTAGTCACTTGTTTGTTTCAACACACCCATTTTAGTTCAAGTTTGTTCACCTCATGCAGATGCCAACGCTGTCATTTAATAAAGTACAGGCCTTACTATGGAAAGTCTTGCTCTGTGATTATGTCTGTTAGACTTCGTGGTTATATTCTGATGGGACAAGAAATCTTTTCACAGTTGTAATCACATGGAAAGGGCCTCCAAGCGGAATTCAGAGCTGGAATTTGGAATGCTGAGGCACAGATCCTGGTATAAGCTGATCATTTGGACGTCTGAGAGCCTTCCACAGATGGCACTGAAACATCTCTGTAATGGACAACAGCTCTGCTGAAGCTCATCGCTGACCATTTGAAAATGATTTGTACTGCCCTTCATCCTGCTTTCAACTCTGTTTGCTTCTCCATCTGTTGGTTTTAACGATCTCTTCGCACAAAAAGGCCTTTCATTAACGATCATGTGCACACTATGATCATATAACCCCAGTGCTTTTAACCACATTTTGGCAGAATTAGGTGTCCAGTTCTATGGAAATGAGCTGCAGGATTAAACAAGATCTACTTCAGTCTGTTTCTGACTGAAAGGATACTAGAGAACAAGCTCCTGTACCCTTTATTTAAAGGATTACGTATGCAAAACCACATATAGCTGTCTCAAAAACAGACAGTTCTGACATTTTTAAAAAATGTCCACATCACATAAATAAATAAATAAATACACTGCTGTTCAAAAGTTTGGGATCAGTAAGATTTTTTAATGTTTTTTTTTTTAAAGAAGTTTATTATGCTTATCAAGGCTGCATTTATTTAAATCAAAAATACAGAAAAAAACAGTAATATTGTAAAACAGTAATATTGTATTATTGCATTTTAAAGTAACTATTTTCTATGTGAATATGTGTTAAAATGTAATTGATTGCTGTGATCAAAGCTGAATTTTCAGCATCATTACTCCTCAGTGTCACATGATCCTTCAGAAATCATTCTGAATGATCATGTGACACTGATCATCCATCACAAGGAGTAAAACCAAACAATAAAGTTCTCATGTGCAGAACAAGATTGTTGAGCTTCACAAAATAGAAAGTTGCTGTAAGACAAAAGCTAAAGCATTGAAAATCCACATTTCCACCATCAGGGCAATAATTAAGAGGTTCCAATTAACTAAAGATGTTACAAATCTGCCTGGAAGAGGATGTTTGTCTATATCGTCCTAATGCACGGTGAGGAGGAGAGTTTGAGTGGCCAAAGACTCTCCAAGGATCACAGCTGGAGAATTGCAGAGATTAGTTGAG
>JAFVLL020012675.1:0-32028 GCA_021397915.2 Tor tambroides | reverse complement strand
ACACACGTGTGTTTTCCTGACAGACCTGCTGCTAAAAAAACACTCACCTCCCACAGATCTGTGGCTGCTGTCCCAAACACACACACACACACACAGAAGCAGAGAAACCCACGGCCGCTGGTCTCACAACAGATGCAAACGCTAGAGACCAGCACAACTACATGTGTTCAGATTCATCTCTAGATCTGCAGTCAGTCTTAAGAAATATGACCCTTAATAAATGTGACCCTAAATCTGCATAATATTCTCTTTTTATTTTCATTTTACATAAAGTTTTAGTCATTTTGTTGTGTTTGTCATTTATATTATTTTTTAAAGTTATAAAAATTACATTTTCTTCTTCTCATAATGTATATATATAGAGAGAGAGAGAGAGAGAGAGAGAGAGAGAGAGAGTTACACTTTATTTCCGTTTTAGTATCAGTTATTTTAGTCCATCAAGTTAAACCAAATAAAAATGAATATTTTTTAATATTTTCATTTATGTCATTTAACGTTTATTTTATTTCAAATATTTTTATGGTCAGACTCAATGAAATACTATTATGGTTTTTATTAATATTTTTAATTTATTTGAATTATTTTTGTATTTTCAGTTTCCACTTTAATTGTATTTAAAGTTTTAGTAATTAATTGTGTTTTTGTTATTTTTATTATTATTTTTAAGTATATCAATATAGTTTTTTAATTTTTATTTCAGTTTTATTTTAAGTAACAAAAATGCGTTTATAGTCACTATATGTCACGAATCCTGGTCTACGCACTTCTGTTTGCTCACCACCAGAGGTCACTCGCTCATCACATGGACTCTTGCACTACACTAACTGTTGCACGTTACCTAAGACTACATTTCCCAGAATCCATTGCACTGACGACACACAGCTGATTACACTGATCACAACTGATTGCACTGATTACTCAGCTTACTTAAACCATGGACTTCCTCAGTCATATTGCCAAGTATTGATCTGCGTTTAGCTCTCTCCTAGCGCTAGCTGCTTTACCGTGCCATTCCGTGTTTCTGTTCTAGCTCCAGTATTTGTTTAGCGCATATCTCTCTCCAAGCGATAGCTACTCTACGGAGCCCTAGTCATTGTCATAGTTATTGTCTTAGTCTTGCCTTGCCTTGTGTTTTGTTTACCTGCCCGTGTTTCCTGGATTTACACTTTGCCTTGCCGTTTGGACTGCGTTAGCACCTCGTTGGGATTTTTGCTTCTGTACCTGGATTATCTCTCTGCCTTGCCCCTTTGGATATTGCTCGCCGATCGTCGACTCTCGCTTGCTGTGGAATTACTGTGTCTTGCCCTTGCCATATGTTTGCTGTGTACCGACCCTGCCTGTGTTTATTGACCATGTTTTATAATAAAGCTTTGCATATGGATCCTCACGTCTCGTCAGCCCTGTAACACTATCAATGAGATACTATTATAGTTTTTATTAATATTTTTAATTAGTTTAAATTTTTGTATTTTCAGTTTTTACTCTAATTTTTAATTTAAGTTAAAGTTTTAGTAATTCTGTGTGTTTTGTCATTTTTATTAGTTTTTGATTTTTAAAGCAAAAAAGGTAAAATTTATTTTTTTATTTTTTCAATTTTAGTTATTTTAATTCAAGTTAAACTAAACAAAAATGAGATGTTTTCGCAACAAGTTTTTAATATTTTATTTCACAATGTTTATTTTATTTAAAAAAATAATTTTTTATGGTCACTCTCAATGAAGTTTTAGTATTTTTTTCAATGTATTTTTATTTTTTTTTACACAGTTTTTATGATTTCTTTTTTAGTTATTTTAGTATATAAAGTTGATAAATTAAAATAGCTGAAATAAAGTACTTTTCATTTTAATTTATTTAAACTTAATTCTGACAAAATAATACATGCATTTTGCAAATATTTCATTACATTATAAATGAAACAGATTTCTATATAATGTTTATCATTCAGAGTGATCAGTCACATGACTGTGGACGACTCATTTGATTTGCTCAAAAACCCATGTGACCAGAAGTGAGCGGTTATAAGCAGAGAGCATCATTAAGAGAAAACTCCACTGAGATGAATGGAAATGCCGTGACACTGAGATTTCCAGGTATTTTTACCCTGTTAGCACACAGAAATCCCTCGCTGAGAAACGTGTAAGATGTTAGCAAGGTTAAGTTCCTCCAGACTTTCAAAAGAAGAGAAAGTGCATTGATTTCTTTAGTCTCGAGCTCAATCTGAAAGACGTTTCTCCAGCACTTAACAACTAACCTGCCGCTCTTCTGCTAATTAGCCAGAGTTTAACGTGAGCAGACGGGCTTCAGCCATTACCAGCAGATCTTCCTGTCAGACAGAAGAAGCCTTGAACGTGCCTTAAATAATGAATGAGATTCGGTAAGATGACGACAAATCAGCAATAACCTGAGAAAGCTGCGCTGATGGCTGGTCTTGTCTCATGAAGTCGCTCTACAGCTGATAAATCTCCTCACTGTCTGAAGAGCGGCTTTATTCAAAGCAATAAAGTGAATGAAGTTCACTGATCCCTTGATTTTACTCCAGATTCAGTCTGATCCCGAGTGACTCTGTAAGAATAAATCAGAATACACTCTATCCATCTATCTATCTATCTATCTATCTATCTATCTATCTATGTCTATCTGTCTATCTATCTATCTAACCATCTATCTATCCATCTATGTCTATCTGTCTATCTATCTATCCATCTATCTATCTATCTATCTATCTATCCAACCATCCCTCCATCCCTCCATCCATCCATCCCTCCATCCCTCCATCCATCCATCCATCCCTCCCTCCCTCCCTCCATCCATCCATCCATCCCTCCATCCACCAATCCATCCCTCCATCCATCCATCTCTCCCTCCCTCCCTCCATCCATCCATCCATCCTTCCCTCCCTCCATCCATCCATCCATCCATCCATCCATCCCTCCCTCCATCCCTCCCTCCATCCATCTCTCCCTCCATCCATCCATCCATCCATCCCTCCCTCCTTCCATCCATCCATCCTTCCCTCCCTCCCTCCCTCCCTCCCTCATCCATCCCTCCATCCATCCATCCATCCATCCATCCATCCATCCATCCATGCATCCTTCCCTCCCTCCCTCCATCCATCCATCCATCCATCCATGCATCTATCCAACCATCCATCCATCCCTCCCTCCATCCATCCATCCATCTATCTATCCATCTATCTATCCATCCATCCATCCATTTTTAGTTCCGTTTTTTTTTTTTTTTTTTTACTGGGACAATATGAGGAAAAAAAGCTATATTTATTTATTTTTAATTTATACTGATTTATTTATTCACTTGTTTATATATTTATTCTTTTTATTAAAATTTTTCCAGGGAGATTATGAGGCGAAAAATTATTTTATTTATTTATTTATTTATTTATTTATTTGTATTTATTTTTGCTTCTGTTTTTAACAGGGAGATTATGAGAAGAATTAACTGATTAATTCATTTGTTCTTTTTTCATTTTTGCATTTTTACATTAAAAGAAAAGGGTGTCATATTTATTTATTTATTTACTTATTTTTATTTATTTTTTAATTTATTTATTTTTTAATTTTTCCATTTTTACTTCAGTTTTTTTAACAGGGAGATTATGAGAAGAAAAGAATGAATTTTTATTAATTTGTTTGTTTGTTTGTTCACTTATTTATTTATATTTATTGATTTATTTATTATGTTGTTTTCCTTCATTTTTCCGTTTTTACTTCTGTTTTTTTGTAACTGGGACATGAGTCCAGGGAGCCAAGACTGCTTCACTTTCTATTGGTGATGATTTCAATAAACCAAAACATTTAACATAATCACAGACTCTATGCGGTTCTGTTGTGACTCTAATTCTTTTAGACTCATTTCTGCTTACTTTCATAGTCTGGTTTGGTGTTTTGGACCAGCATCAGGTCTAAGCTGGTTTTTGACCAGATAAACCCCATCTAGCGTGTTCCAGCATCTTAAGTCTGTTTCTCAGTCCCTCCGGACTGCAGCTCTGAATGGGCAGTAAATGAGGATGGATTGCGGTCTGCTATTGGTGGAGATCTGCGTCTCATGACAAACGAGAGCCGCTGTCCGTCTGTTCTTCACGGGACGCTCCGGCTTTATGAATCACTGCGCTTCGTTTTCTGTTAAGAGAGCGCTTTAAACAAGACAAAACAATCCATTAGGATTAATACGGCCTGCCAGAGTCCATTCGCTCTCACCGCGTCGCCAGGAACTATATTCACTTCACTGTTTCTACCTGTGAATGCCAGAGTCATTGATCAGCTGTGAGAGCGACTTCATCAGACCATATATATATATATATATATATATATATATAAAATTTATTATAAAATGTATTAAATAAACAATTAAGTAAAGAAATAAAAATAAATGAATAAATAAATTGCATCCTTTTCTTTGCACACTGTCCCTGTAAATAACAGGAGTAAAAATGCGGTAATAAAAAAAAGAATGAATGAACAAACATGTTTATTTATTTATTTATTTATTTTTTCAATTCTGATTTCAACGAACATTATGAGAAGAAAAAAATTTAATTTCTATTTATTCAGTGATTTATTCTTTTCTCATTTTTGCAGTTTTTTTTTACAAGGACAGTATGAAAAAGGATGCCATTTATTTATTTATTTATTTAGTTTGTTAATTGATTTCTTTCATTATTTATTTAATCATTTATTCTTTTTTTTTTCAATTTCACTTCTGTTTTTTCTCGCCAACAATAGCCGTGGTAGCTGACATGCTTCTAAAAATTGTAAACAAACAAACTAAATTTATTCATTCAATAATTCATTTTTTATTTTTGCATTTTAACTTCAGTCTTTTTTCATTGTCAAGGACCATCTGAAAGGAAAAAGTATTAATATATTTAAAAATTATAAATAATATTATAATATATATTTAAATAATATATTTAAATAATTTTTTAGATTTTTAATCATGAATCCAAATGAGTCTGTTCAATGTGCCTCATTCATGACACACAAGCCAAATGAGTTTCTGTGTTTTAAGTGTGAATTTGATTATTGAAATAGTTGTGAATTCATGTGTAAACCATTCATAAAAGCACACTGTAAAAAAAAAATAAAGTTGAGTTTTCTCAACTTATTTTTGTAGGAGATTTTTGAGTTCTCTCAACTTTTAAGTTTCATAAACTTAAAACAACAAGTTGAGAAAACTCAAAAATCTGTTAAAGCTGGTTACTTTAAACGTTTAAGTTCTCTCAACTTTTGATTTTTATACAGCACTGTAAAAAAAATAAATAAAGTTGAGCAAACTTAAAAAGATTAAATGAATTGAATTATATTTTATATAAGTAATGGTCATTGTCAAAGTCATTCATTTGTGTCGGTGTGTACTGGCATTACAATAAGTAAAATAACTAAAACATAAATTAAATCTATGATCTGTTTATTTTAACTCTGCCTCAGTCCTTAGACTGTTATTTCATGGCCGAAGTTCATTTTTGAGCTCAATATATAAATTTCGATAAAAACAAAATTATAAAAAAACAATGCTAACACATTAAAATGTAACAATGTAAAGGGAACAGCACTGAGGTTTGCGCCGTTTGAAGCAGATACTGAAGCAGTCACGTGGTTTTCAGGCGAATGAAGCTTCGGACGTCGTAGATCACATGCTTTTCTCAAAACGAATCAAGCTCCGATACAGTGCTTTAATGTGAAATGTGTTGTTTTTTTGATACAAGCTTCGGAGCTTCGGTGTTGAACGTAACATCACTACAATACGCACTTCGATAATGTGACTAAAATAGGAATATTCTGCATTAATTAATCTAATGCCGGATGAATGTAATCAAAAATCTGTTTACATGGTAGATTCTTAATCAGAGTATTGTCTTAAAGAGTTAGTTCACCCAAAAATGAAAATTAGCCTGTGTTTTACTCACCCTCAAAGCATCCTAGGTGTATGTGACTTTCTTCTTTCAGACGAATCCAATCGGAAACATTTGAAATATGGATATTTTTCTTTAAAAAGGCATGGATTCGCTACAGGAGGCCTTTATTCACGCCCGGAGCCGTGTGAGGCACGTTTTATTATGGATGGATGCACTTTATTTCACGTCTTCTGGACTGTTGACAAAAAGCACCCGCTTACACCATTGCAAGGCTTGGAGGAGCCAGGACAATTTTTAATATAACTCCAGTTGGATTCGTCTGAAAGAAGAAAGTCATAAGCCTCGTTCAGACTGTCAGCCCAAATCCGATTTTTGTGCAAATCCCATTGAAATCCGATCATATTTAGATAGTCTGAACGACAACGAACTACATGAAATCCGATTTGTGCAAATCCATTTCAAGCTACATTCATATGTGACCCTGATTTTCAAAATTGAGATTTCGACATCATCTGAAAGCTGAATAAATAATCTTTCCATTGATGTATGGTTTGTTAGGATAGGACAATATTTGGCTGAGATACAACTATTTGAAAATCTGGAATCTGAGGGTCCAAAAAAAAATCAAAATACTGAGAAAATCACCTTTAAAGTTGTCGAAATATGATATATTTACGGTAGGAAATTTACTAAATATCTTCATGGAACATGATCTTTACTTAATGCCCAAATGATTTTTGGCATAAAAGAAAAATCGATAAATTTGACCCATACAATATATTGTTGGCTATTGCTACAAATATACCCCAGCGACTTAAAGGGGACCTATTATGCAAAAATCACTTTTATAAGGTGTTTGAACACATGTTGTGTGGCTGCAGTGTGTGAAAACAACCAGCCTATAATGTTAAAAATCCACCAACTCATTATTTAATAAAACCAATAAATCATAAACAGTCTCTCAGAGCGAGCTGTTTCAGATTCTCCCTCTCTGCACGTCACTGAGGGGAAAAAGTCCCGCCCATTAGTGACGCTCTCTGTCCTATTAGCATAAACACAGCCCTGAGTGAGAAGCTGCGGTCCGCCATTACTGGAGATATATACACTGTCAGCACCAAAGAGGCTTTACAAGTGTTGTGTTGTGTTTTGGGATGCACTAATGAAGATAGGAGTCGCCATAATCTCCCCTCATCTGAGCCGAGGACACTGTGGTTAAATTACATTTCCGAAGGAAATATCCCGGAAAAAAATAACGTCCCCAATATGTTTAGGAATTAATACCAATGCTTCATGTGCGAACGTCAGCTCCAGACAAAGTAAGTATCATGCGTTTGTTTTCCAAATTGCCTTTCTGAAAGAGCTTCTTGGCACTCTGTAAGGCTAACTGCTAAAGCTATCATTGTCTCTTGTGTGTTTTCACTGATGCTGCCTTCAAGTGCTGCCAGAATGATCGTGAATAGGAATGTGGTAACATTAGTTAAAAGTTGCGTATGAAAGCAATGTGAGTCGATCGTTTGAGTTTGTCGAGCTCATAATCAGAAGTGGGACTTATAAAGTCTGTGATAGCATGAGACCAGCTATGTTGTTATTTTTATCCCGCTGTGCTCCCCGTCTGTGTAATTCATAAACGTGAATTTATTATGCACAGTATAATCAGATGACTGACTTTGAAACCGAGTAGTTTTCTGTAAAGATAACAGGCTTGTACTAATAGTGGAATGTTTATTTGCAAAGGCTAGCACTGCTAATGCGGAGCTCGAGCTCTTGAAGCTCCGCCCTCTTCTCCGGGAGCAACAGCTCATTTGCATTAAAGCAACACACTCAAAACAGCGCGTTTTGACTCATACCCTAAAACTGGCCATTTTAACAAGCTGTAAAAATTTATCTGTGGCGTATATTGAGCTAAAACTTCACATATACGCTCTGGGGACATCAGTGACTTATTTTACATCTTGTAAAAATGGGCATAATAGGTCCCCTTTAAGACTGGTTTTGTGGTCACATATGTGGTTTGGAATCCTATTCAAATCGCATTTCTGGAAATCCGTTTCAGTCTGACCGGTCAGATCGGATTTAGCGTTGCTTTTTCACGTCCTCACGTCACATAAAATGTAAAAACGTCAGGTGTTTTTGTAGAAAACATGCTGAACGTCTTTGCAGAAACAAGCTTGTGTCGTTGTGAAGTGCAAGTCAAGCGGAAAAAAACAATGTACTGTTAGTATACGTACCTCTTTGTGTTTTGAATGTAGCGGAGACAAAAAAAAAAAAAAAAGCAAAATAGTGGAGACGGCAGCACAGAATAAAGCCGCACATTCAACCTTCTTGCGTTTCTGCCGCTGCCTCACAAGACGAAATTTAATACTACAGCACAACCGCGACGGCAAGACAACATCTGTATTGCAAACTGTATCGCTGTTACTGTTGTTTCTAGCGTAGGCAAAACAAGGCAACGGCATTACCATAGAAACCAATGCACATTCAGTAAAAACGAAAGAGCGCTTATGGACACACAAATCGGATGTGAACAGTTGCGATATACTGTGTGGACATCAGTTATTCAAATCAGATTCCATCCGGATATGCACAAAATCAGATCTGAACGAGACTATATACACCTAGGATGCTTTGAGGGTGAGTAAATCATAGGCTAATTTTCATTTTTGGGTGAACTAACCCTTTTGGAATATTGCTGTCCATGTAAATGTACTGAGTGTCTAATAAGTCACCTGAGTTCAGTCTGCTCTCTATTCTGACAGTTTCCTGTCTAAATCTTCCCTAAACCAGCGTCACACACATCTCTCTTCATCCCATCTACAGTAATTACATTTGAGATTCAACTGCACTTTTACAGTCGCTGCCAATTACCCCCGATCACCTACAGGAAATGACATCGCTCACCGGGTTCTCTGCCTCTGACAGATCTCATTTAAATGGCTAGAATAACTGCACATTAACAAGGTGAGCTTGAGTCGAGGACACGCAGCTATTCAGCTGGATTCAGACGCTTGAATGGATCGATCGCGTGAAAAACGCTGAAGAGCTGGACATCAACGAGCACTTCTGCTCTCAATCACTGCCATTTGCTTTGAGAAAATGCATGCAAAGATGCATTACATTTGTCAAAAGTGACAGTAAAGACATTTATAAAATCACAAAAGATTTCCGTTTCATATAAATGCTGTTCTTTTGAACTTTTTATTCATCAAAAAATCCTGAAAAATAAAATGTATCACGGTTTCCACAAAAATATTGTGCAGCACAACTGTTTTCAACATTGATAATAATCAGAAATGTTTCTTGAGCAGTAAATCAGCATATTAGAATGATTTCTGAAGATCATGTGAGACTGAAGACTGGAGTAATGATGCTGAAAATTCAGCTTTGATCACAGAAATAAATTATATTTTAACAATATATTCACATAGTAAATGGTTATTTTAAATCATAATAATATTTCACTATTTTTACTTCTTTTTATGAAAAGAATGCAGGCTTGGTGAGCAGAAGAGACGTCTTTCAGGATAGTTAGATTTCAGGTAACTGCCAAAGTGGACACTTCAGTTTTACATATTTTAATATTTCAGGAAAAACATTATTTTCATTATTAAATTCTTCACCATCCTTATGTCTGATATGTACACACACACATTTGAATGAATATAAAGTACCTTAATAAATACATATTAAGTTAAATAAATTAAAATAAATTAATACTTATTCACTTATTTTACACTAATTCACTAATTCACTTAAATTAATTTACAAATTTTTATCATTAAACCTTTAATCTCAATTCCTATCTCTACTAAAAAACATTATTGATTATTGGCTGCCAAGACCATTATACCATCAAAATGTAATTTTCTACAAAGACAAAGTTTAAAGGGGTCATGTGATGCGATTTCAAGTTTTCCTTTCTCTTTGGAGTGTTACAAGCTGTTTGTGCATAGATAAGATCCCTGAAGTTGCAAAGACTAAAGTCTCAAAACCAAAGAGATATTCTTTATAAAAGTTAAGACTCTGCCACGCCCCCCTAAAACGGCTCATTCAAACACGCCCCCACATCTCTACGTCACGATGTGGGGAGATTTGCAAAACACCGCCCAAATGTTTACGCAAAGAAAGAGGGCGGAGCTATTATTCTGGCTGTAGTATTGTTGCTGCCGCCGGCGCCATGTCCTGGAGATGCTGTGTTTCCCTGTGAAAGTGAAACTACTTTGCTTGGGCTTCCAAAAGAGGACACAACTAGAAATCAGTGGTTAAGTTGTATTTACAACACTGTTCCAGAACAGTACAACGCAAATATTAGAGTGTGTGCAGCACATTTTACAGAGGACTATTTCCTGAACTTGGCAGGAGAGCAGCCTTGCTTGCAGGCTTGCACAAAGACTGTTTCTATAAAGTGGGGCAATTCCAACTGTGCAAGGACAGTCTGGTGCTTCTGACTCACAGCCTGTAAGTATGTTTCTGCCACTGACGATTCAAATGAGAGTGTTGAGCTGTGTAGAGTAGTGCTTGTTGTTTGTCGTTTCTCCGATCACAAATGCAGACATGATAATTTTTACGTAAAAAGACAGTATAAGTCATTATAATCAGTAATTATGTTCCCACTGGATGCAACAAATGCCTTGTTTACAATGGGTTTTATTGTTTTTGTCTCGTCGCGCCGGGACACAGCATCACAATACGGTGAGGGGCGTAACATTTCCGTCTCACGCTTGAGGTATTCGGCCAATCACAATGCACTAGGTAGCTGGCCAATCAGAGCACGCCTCGCTTCTCAGAACGATGAGCTTTGTAAAAATCGATGCGTTTCAGAAAGGCGGGGCTTAGAGGAGCAACTATAATGTACAGTATTTGGAAAATAATGTGTTTTTTGAACTTTAAACCACATAAACACATTGCATTACACCAAACACACAAAATAATGTTCTTTTTAGCAACATCATATGACCCTTTAATGCTATTTTTGTTTTAAAGTGTTAAACACTGGGGAAAAAAAATTATACTTAATTTTTTTAAGGTAAGTGGTTGCAAACAATTTATTTTAGCTACATTTAAATAAACAAATTTAGTTGAAAGTTAGTCAACTAAATTTGTTTATTTAAATGTAGCTAAAATAAATTGATTGCAACTACTTACTTTAAAAACATTTAGTAAATTCAATGAATCATTTTTTTCAGTGCAATGTGAATTAAAATTACTTAATTAGTTTTATACTGTTGTAATGTGTTTAAATTAATTCATTTAAATTAATTTATATATAAAAATGTAAATACATTTTTAAAGCGTTACAATGTGAATTCAAATAAGGAAATAAATAAAAAAATGTATTACTATTTATTACTATATATATATATATATATATATATATATATAGAACTACATTTTGATAAATATAAAATACTTTAATATATATTTTAAACTGTTCTAATCTGAATTTAAATAAATGAATTAATTCAATACATTTATATAGTGCTTTTCTTGATACTCATACACTTGAGCTATAGTATTATTATTATTATTATTATTATTATTACAATAAATGAATTAATTACATATTTTCATAATTAAATGACGTTAAATTCTTCATAAAACAGGTTGATGTTTGACTGCCGAAAGCATGAACCCATCAAAGCTCAGTGTTGCACAAACTTTAGTCCTGCTGGTCTCCACATGATGTCTGTGAAGCAGAAGCAGTTTGGTGTGTTTGAGATCAGATCTGTGTAATAATCAGCACGCTCTTCACCTTCTCAGTCCAGCAGTCTCTCCCAAAGCTTTATCATGCAGTAAAGCAGCGTGAAGCTGCGCTGTTCCCTCGAGCTCACGCCCTACAACCTCCCGCATGAAATATTGAAACGGGCCCGATCTCATCAGCACAGACGCGCTATTTTTAACCCGACGCCGATGCTCATGACGCCTTTAAAGAGCCAGGCACGCTTCTTGAGAGAGACTGGCGCTCCTCTGCCTGCATAATGAAGAAAGCAGACGTGTTTCTGAAGCTCCGGATGCTGGAGACGGGAAAGTTTCGTCTCAGTCTCTGGGGTGTTTGGGGATTTTGATTAAATTTTGCATGTTCTGATTCACAACAACATCATGAGGTTCCTGACGGTTGTGGGACATTGTTTGGGTTATCCGGCTAAATCGTGTCAATATCAGGTGAAATGAGGCGTTTGATGGCCGGGCTGAGCGATATGATGATATATACGGCCTGATGCTTGATGTTAGAGATTTTATTGTGCGTTTACATGACAAAACATTGTTCAGCAGAGTTTAGTACAAAAACAGCTTCAAATGCATCTCATATGCTCTCTCTATATACAAATATTTATTTAAATACAATTTTTAAATAAATTTTGATGAATATAAAATAAAAAATATTTATATAAAATATTTTAATAAATATATTTATGTTTAAAAATGATTTATATTTTATTTCTATCATTTAATTAATATTTAATTTACTTTCATTTTAAAGAGATAAAATGTGAATTTAAATAAATACATTTTAATAAATATAACATATTTAAATAAAAATTTATTCAAATATTTATATATAAATATATATATATATATATATATATATATTAGTGCTGTCGAACGATTAATCGCATCCAAAATAAAAGTTTTTGTTTACATAATATATGTGTGTGTGCTGTGTATATTTATTATGTATATATAAATACACACACATGCATGTATACATTTCAGAAAAATTTTAAGATTATAAATTACATATATTTAATTTGATTATTTATATTTTTATTTTCTACTTTGTGTGGGTCTGTTTTTACACCAATGTCAGACTTTAAAAAATAATAAAATGAAATTATCATTTTAAAAAGTTCTAATATGAATTAAAATTATATATAAATAATATATAATTTATTAAAATATACATTTTTAAATTAATAAATATTAAATACATATGTTTAAATATTTATATTTTTATTTATTTTAAATTCTTTAATACTTCTTTTGTTTCACCGGTGTCAGACTGATTTAATCATTTGATATGAATCATCTGATCATCCATCAAGATTTATTCAGGTATCATTATTTTTCATTATTTTAATTTTAATTATTTGTGATATATTTTTTTTGATAAGAATCACCTGATCTTTTGATTTGAGTCCATCTAATAACCATTTTAAATTGAATTTCTAGCAGAAAAAAAATCTATTGTAAAATGTACATCCACTTTGATATATGACTTGGTCCTATCGCCCAGCTCCAACTATTGAAATCACCCAAAAAGAGGATGTTCATCGCATTAAAGAGCTGGAATGTGCAAATGTGTGGGATTTGTGAAGCTAAAAGCAGATATGGTCCTCCAGCTAATGATGGAAAGCTCAGCACCAGGTGTCGCGTCCCAACCAGCAAGGTTAAACAGAAAGAGGTGACAAATGAGTGTGGAAGTGGGACACGTTTCTGGGTTACTCGTGGCTTATATCCCTGTCGCTTTATTTCAAAACGCTTTGATTCCTTCGCTCGCTGAACCCGATTCATCCAGAACGGCGTCCCGCGGGAACGTTTAGCGGCGTCCAGCTCGCTGTGTCTGATAGCATCTTTAATTATTCAGATCCTCTCGCTCTTTGATAATTACCTGACCGGTCGACGGCGGGGTCGCGTTATTTTTAGCCAGCGAGATGAACAGGTTTCATTAGAGATCCGACGGATGCTCCGCGTCCCCAGAAACACGGCCCGAGTCATTAGGCATTCAGCGAAAGTAGGCCATCCGCGGCTCGGCTCGGCTTTGAGAGGGGAAACCAGGATGAGGAGCGAGACATTGATGACTTACTCACAGCCGTACGCAATAGCAGCCAATTAAGATGCCGAAGCAAGACGGATTCTAGTCGCGCATCAATGATGCTGCTTGGTTAATTAGTCACGTGCATCAAAACGAACACAGATTACGGAGAATTCTTTATTTTTGGAGCTGTCGCTCAACTCAGAAATGTCACTGAATTAATGATGGAATAACAAGATGAGATGATTAATTAATCAAACTTAAAGATGGAAAAAGCATCAAATAGATGTCAGTATACTCTATTTTATATTCATGCAGCATTTTGTTCATGAATGCACATCAGACTTTACTGTTTTTCAGCATCTTGCGTCATGAGCGCTGACAACAGACTCGAAAATTATGGTAGCAAATATGGTGTTATATACTACATTATATTAATCATAATATTTTTTTAATATAGTCTATTTTTTAAATGCATTAATTTATAATAATGTATTATATTTGTAATATAATTCATTGTACTAAACTAATATATTTATTTTAATATATTAATATTAATTATTAATAATATTATATTTATATTTTTATATTTATTAATATTAATTGTAACACATTTCAAAATTACATGAATATTAATATTACATTATTTATTATATTACATATTATATTTTATGTAACAAATGGTACCAAATTAATTGTATTACATTTATAATATATTAATATAATTTATTAATTGTAATTAATTTAATATTATATTTTTAGTTTTATATTTATTGGTATTCATTGTAATACATTAATATTACTTTATTTACTATATTTATAATTTTATATTTATTAATATTAATTTTAAAACATTATTATATATCATTAATATTAATTATTAATTTAACATTATTATAAATAATCTTGTTTTTATGTAATAATAAATTTTGCTAAATTAAAGCGTTAAATTGGTAAGCTTCAATCCCTAAAGCAGTACGTGTAATATCAGTATCTAAGCGTGACCTATTTTATGTCAACACTGCGTCATTTTACCAGCAGAAAAATCCAATTAT
The DNA here is from genome assembly GCA_021397915.2 of Tor tambroides. Classification (NCBI taxonomy): domain Eukaryota; kingdom Metazoa; phylum Chordata; class Actinopteri; order Cypriniformes; family Cyprinidae; genus Tor; species Tor tambroides. Next base: position 17,351 of record JAFVLL020012675.1, on the reverse strand, counting down.
CACAAGAGGAGTCGTTATACACATGTCCTGGAATAATAATGTATATCCTGGAATATTAAGATCAGTCGGCGGCTCTAATGCTGTTAAATTCCCGATCCCAGCGCACGGTAATTACGATGGGTTTCCCGCGGCGTCTGCGCATGCTAATGTCACACGTGTTCTGCAGTGAGGGATTATCTGGCGATGGTTTGATTAGCGGCTCACCTTCGCAGTAGGCGCTGTCCTCGCGCAGCGGCCGGAAGCCGTTCTTGCAGCTGCAGCTGGCGCCGGCGTCTAAGTTCACGCAGCCAGAGTTCTCCGCGCAGATGTTCTCCTCTGCGCAGAAGTCGTGACCTTTAACCCCAGACAGAGGAGATTTGTGTTAATGGACTCATGCTACTAGAGACACTGAAGAGCTAAAGGTCAGGCTGCGGTCAAACTACACACACCAATTATTGTTTTATGTAACGATAAGCAGTGTTGGGAAACGTTACTTTTAAAAGTAATGCATTACAATATTGCGTTACTCCATGAAAAAGTAACTAATTGCGTTACTTAGTTACTCTGCATTACATTACTTTTGCATTACTTTTTGTCACCTGGGCTGGGCTTGCTTATTTATTTTTACCAAAAGAAAACCCAAAAGTTATATTTTTGGCGACTGTAAAGGCCCTTTCACTCCAAGAGTGAAATTAATTATCCTCAGGCTGAAGAAAATGCCTCTGCCTCTGCACTTACTCCCAGTTTCTCTCAACACTGTGACAGGAAAGGTGTCAGTGAATAAATAGGAAAACAAAGTAACTTGCGTTACTTATTTGAAAAAGTCATTCAGATATTTTCTTGTCAATTTAAAAGTAATGCATTACTTTACTAGTTACTTGGGGAAGTAATCTGATTACGTAACTCGAGTTACTTGTAAAGCATTACCCCCAACACTACCCCCAGTAAGTAAGATTTTGAAGAGGTTTTATGCAGATATGCTGACACACCTCTGCAGACTCTGCAGCATCTGTCCGTCAGTGTGATCTGATCAGATTCAGTGCAGGTGAGCTGCGGACAGTCCTCAGAGTTCGTAACTCTGTGCATCGTACGATCCTGAAAAAAAAAACACAAGAAAAGAAACTGTTTATCATTCACCCTAAAAAACTCGTATAGATAGTTCTGAATGGTTGCTGAGGTGTTTCTAGGAGATTCCTAGGCAGTTGCTAGGGTATTCTGGGTGATTGCTAGGGCGTTGCTAGGTGGTTGCTAGGCAGTTGCTAGGGTACACTGGGTGGTTCCTAGGCAGCTGTTATGGGTGGTTGCTAGTGTATTCTGGGTGATTGCTAGGGTGCACTGTGTGGTTGCTATGGTGTTGCTATGCAGCTGCCAATATGTTCTAATTTGTTTTTAGCACATTTTGGATGCTCGAGTGTTTTGGCTGGTTGCTGCTGAGTGGCTTAGGTGTTAGGTGTTAGGTTTTTGTCCAATGTTATTTGGTATTTAGGGTGTTGCTATGCTTGTGATAACTTAGTGAAGTAACAGCATGCCTCTCTTTAGCAAGACAATGATTTGATGAGAGTGTTTGGTTCTTCTGAGATGATCAAAGTTTGAGTTTCAGTTTTATCATTAATTTATTTCCCCAGACTGTTCAGGTTGCCGATGTGTTGTTAAGAGTTTCTAATTAGTTTTTAGCACAGTGTGGTTGCTAGATAGTTGTGGGCGGTTGCTAGGTTGTTACTATGTGGTTGCTAAGGTTTTCAAATTTGTTTTTAGCACATTTTGGTTGCAAGACTGTTTTGGCTGGTTGCTAGGGAGCTGCTTAGGTGTTCAGGTTGGTTTTTGCCCAATGTTATGTGGTTGCTAGGGTGTTGCTATGTGGTTGCTAAGGTGTTCTAATTTATTTTTAGCACCTTTTGGATGCTAGAGTGTTTTGGCTGGTTGTTGCTATGCTGTTGCTATGCTGTTTTTTTACTTTAGCACAGTGTGGTTGCTAGTGTGTTTCGGCTGGTTGCTAGGGTGTTGCTATGCAGCTGCTAAGGTGTTCTAATTTATTTTTAGCACCTTTTGGATGCTATAGTGTTGCTGGTTGCTATAGTGTGGCTGGTTGCTAGGGAGTTGCTAAAGTGTTCAGAATTTTGTCCAGTGTTATGTGGTTGCTTGGGTGTTACTATGCTGTTTTTTGTCCAGCCTGTAAAAAATATGCATGTTTTAGCACAGTGTGGTTGCTAGTGTGATTTGGCTGGTTGCTAGGGTGTTGCTATGCAGTTGCTAAGGTGTTCTATTTGGTTTTTAGCACATTTTCTGATGCTAGAATGTTCTGGATGGTTGCTAGGGTGCTGCTAATGTACACTGTGTGGTTGCTTGGGTGTTTTAGGTGGCTGCTAGTGTACTCTGAATGATTGATAGGGTGTTGATAGGGTACACTGTGTGGTTGCTAGGTTGTTTTAACTTGTTTCTAGGCGGTTGCTAGGGTACTCTGGGTGGTTACTAGGGTGCTCTGAGTGGTTTGCTAGGTGGTTGCTATGCAGTTACTAGTGCGATCTGGGTAGTTTCTAGACGGTCGCTAGGGTACACCGTGTGGTTGCTAAGGTGTTGCTAGCCAGTTGCAAGGGTGTTTTAGGTGGTTGCTAGACAGTACTAGGATACTCTGGGTGATTTTCTAAGGTGTTGCTAGGTGGTTGCTAGTGTGTTCTGGGTGGTTGCTAGGGTAGTCTGGGTGATTGCTATGGTGTTGCTACTAGGGTACTCTGTGTGTTTGCTAGCGTGTTTTGGGTTGTTAAGTATTTGCAGATAGATAGATAAATGTTTACTAACATACACTACTTTTATATATTTAAATGCTACTTAATACTAAATAAAAACTTGTATCTGTAAATGAAATACAATTAAAATTGTATTTATATTTTAAAATGTTACTACTTTTAAATACTGCAAAATAATATGTAAAAACTATCTATAAATTATATATATATATATATATATTTTTTTTTTTTTTTTTTTTTTTTTTGTGCTGTGTGTAAATCTACAGGAGTGTTTGGAGAGATCTGTACCCTGCATTCAAACAGCTGGCAGAGTCCTGAGGTGGGATGATGAACAGCACAGCGTTGTCCTTCCACCAGCGTCTGCTCCGAAAACAAGCACATTGCTGCAGAAAAACAACAATAAACACACACATGTGAACTCCTGCACATGAACACACAACACTCAGAGCAACACGCTCACAATGAAAGATAATTGGCTTCCAAACAACACTGGACCCCACTGACTTTCATAGTATGGACATTTGCATTCTATTTAGTTCGAAATAAGCATGACGTGACTCAGCAGAAACACGAGCAGCACAAATCAAACCTGCACTATTAATGTGAGAGAAAGAAATTCTACAGTATGGAAATTCAGAGCTAAACAAAACAGCAAACAACCGACGATTACAAGACGTCTGAGGAGATAATTGTTCCCTAGACAGCAATTATTTCCTCCTCTGACTTCAAATACAACGCCACATCAGACCAAACCTCACTGAGAACCTGTTATATAGTTTAAAATGAATCATTATTGCTGTTTGCCACACCAGTCCTCAAATCATGCATTGTTGAGGAGAGTTTGCTGGTTTAAACGCACATTAAAATAAACGCTAGCGCGACTTTTAACTCTTTATTTCATTATCACCATTAGGCATTAAATTACACCCCTTGAACAGTAATTATAGTAAGTGACTTTGATAATTAAAACTCTAGATCGTGTATAAACATTATATTATTTAATTGCAGGTTTGTGTTGTTGTTCCAGGATGAAGTTTGCTGGAGTAAACAAATGTACGCAGTTTCCCGGCGCAGTAGGAGAGCAATGCGAGCCGTAAATAGCAGAGAAACAGAAGAATGTGAGACGCTTTGAAGCAAAGCATTTTCCAAACGGCCCACAAACACTATCAGAACCACCGCGAAAGCTTTATAGATGTCTGATGAAAACAATCTGTCAGCACATGTCAGCTAAATTAGCACAAATGAAAAATCATACTCAGAAATGAATCTTTAATGTTTGTTTTGAGTGAAACGTTCTGCTGAAGCTCTGGAATGGAGTTTGAACTAACACTAGAAACTAGCAGTGTTGGGGAAGCTACTCTGAAACTGTAGCTTTACCAACTACAAGCTACTCGTTAATTAAAATAGTTAAGCTACATTCAAGCTACCCTTCTGAAAAAGTAGCTCGCTACACTAAAAGTTACCATCAAAAAGTAGCTTGCTACATTGAAACTACTTTCAAATTTTTTATTATTATAAAAAAAATGTTTACAATTAACATTACAAATAACTAAATAATTATTAATGAAGAATTATAATGAGGTTATAAGTAAAATATTTGGGGTTTAAAACTACATACTGTAATGCAATCATGATTTCAAAGAATAGAGTAAATTCAGGTTGATTGGAACACTTTTCCAAGCCATAATAAATACAATAATAAAATACTGTATAGTCATATAGTTATATTATCTTAAACTGACTGTCAAACTGCAAAATTGCTACTAACGTAGCATCAACGCAAGAACAAAATGTATGCAACTTAAACTGGATACGGAGGAGTCATAAAATAAGCAGGTTAAACTCACAGCACATGCGATATTTACTGATTATGAACGGAGATGTCAATCATAAGCTGATAAGCACACTACTATATCGTGATTTTATTTTCTGTTCGATTAGTGTTCATCACAAAACTGTGGGGGGACAGATTATATTATGACCATTCATCGCTGTAAAATAGACATTTGATCTAGAGTGCAATAAAGAAGAAAAATGAATCATTTTAAAAAGGCTATTATTCACCTCCTTTATGTGCTGTAAGTCTTCGATGTAGACCGCATTTTAATCTTTGTTTTGTGTAAATTACAAATGTCAAATATCCACTCCTGTACATCCTCTGCAATATCATCAGACGATCTCTTGTCGGTGGAAAGACTGTAAAGCCGCGCAATGTGTGATATCCCAACAGATGGCGGTAATGATCAAATCAGAAGAAAACGCTGGGCTCGACTCGTCAGAACGAAAAAATGTAATGTAGCGTTTGGTCGCGCTACATCGCTACTTGCTGGAAAAAGTAGTTAGCTACAGGAAAAGCTACACTATTTTAAAAGTAGCGTCGCTACTGTAAAGCTACTGAAATGTAGTTAAGTTAGTAGCGTCACTGCTTGTTGCTAGCTACTCCCCAACACTGGAAACTAGTAGTACAGTAGGTCATTTGGTTTCATCATTTGTTCCAAGAGTAAACATGAAATTGTGTTTGCAACCCATTTTGCTGCCATAATGTGATATATTTATAAATTAAACGATATTTATTAGAATGTCGTCAGACAGCTTACATAATAAATATAGAATTTATATTAATATTAAAATTACAGGATGCATTATTTATAATAAAGCATTTATTTTATAATATATTTTATAATAAAATTATATTAATAGACAATGATATACAGAAGAGTTTATACATTAAAATGGGAAAATCATGTACATATAACTCATAAATATAATTATAAAAATATATGATGTAATGTATTAATATAATGTATATATAAATCATGTTGAAATATAAATTTGAAGCAGATCAAAATCTTTCATCAAAGTTTGATGAACTTTTTTGATCTATTTCAAATGTTGACTACTGTATATAACATATATTAATGTATACTAATATATTAATGTAATATAATATAAAATAATATATTTTTGTAATACATTTTTTTTATTATTTATGAAGCACTTTTCAAGGTTCTCAGTTGTATATATGTTGTTTATATGAATTTAAAAAAAATATATATATATATATATATATATGCTTAAAATGATTTTAAGTTATATTTTTAAGTAATTATAATAATAGTTTATATTTATTAAAATTATATTACTATTGTAATTATGTTTATATATATATATATATATATATATATATATACATAAAAATGAGAAATGACAAATCATGATGGAATATTATAAATAGTGTATGTAAAAACAGTATATTTAAAAATGTATGTAAATATATGTAAATACATCTATGTAAATAATAAATATTCATGAACTGCATTCATGAATTAATCAGGTCAAACAAGCTTAAAAATTATTTTATATTGTTCAAGTCGAAACAGGCATGCTTGGTTATATTTGTATGGAATATTTAATTAAAAAATGATTAATTTACTTTTTGCCGTCCTATGCTAAGGCTAAGTCATGCAGGGTTAAAATGAAAGGGGCTTGTGCTGCAGAAATGAGCGCTAACTCAGAAATTAGCATGGATATCAACTATGACTAATAATACAGCAGGGTCATCTTCACTTCTTAATTATAACCGAATAAATCAGCTGTGAAGATAATGTTCCGTATCAAACACTGGGCTTCAGAGACAGCGGCTCATCTGATTGATTCCTCAGTGCCGATCTGTGATTGTGTTTCCACTTCATAAAGCTTGTAGTGAAACAGCTTTAAAGTAATGTTTAGAATCAAGTCTAGATTTGCATAACCCTTGCAGGGCTGCGCGTTTATTGGCTTGTGATAAATAATTGATTTGAATATGTAAATGTGCTGCTTGACACCTCTGGAGACGGAGTGTGGATGTAGCTTAGCAACACAAGTGTGTGGTCAGTTGTCAGGCAACCCTGTGGAGGCGGTTGTATGGAGTGTGTGTGTGTGTGTGTGTGATGGAGGAAAAGTGCTATTGTTGGCAATAAGGAGTGAAAGAACAGACCATGAACACAGAGCAGTGTGTGTGTATGTGAGTGTGAGTGTGTGTGCGCGTATGCATGTGTTTGTGTGCATTTGTGTGCACGCATGCGTGTTAAGTTTGTGTAGTTGTCTGTGTGTGTGTGTGTGTGTATGCATATTTGTGTGTGCTTGCTTGTGTGTCTGTGTGTGCGCATTTGTGTGTTTGTGTGTGTGTGTATGCGCGTGAGTGTGTGTGCATTTGTGTATTTGTAATTGTTTGTATGCGTGTTTGTGTGTGTGCATGCATGAGTGTATACACAAGTGCATGTGTCAAGTGTGTGTAGTTGTGTGTGTGTGTGTGTGTGTGTGTGTGTGTGTGTGTGCGCATTTGTGTATTTGGAACTGTGTGTGTATACATGTTTGTGTGTGTGTTTGTATGTATGCGTGTGTCAAGTGTGTGTAGTTGTGTGCGTGCATTTGTGTGTGTGTGAAAAATATGCATGTTTGTGTGCTTGCATGTGTGTTTGTGTCTGTGTGTGCGCATTTGTGTGTTTGTGTGTGCATGTGTATGAGCAAGTGTGTGTGCGCGCATTTGTGTATTTGTAATTGGGTGTGTGTATGTGTGTTTGTTTGTGTATATGCATGTGTTTGTATGCATGAGAGTTTGTGTTTGTTTGAGTGTCTTTGTGTGCGCATTTGTGTATTTACGTGTGCGTGTATGTGCATGTGCTAATGAGTGTGTGCGCACGTGTGTGTGCATTTGTATATTTGTAATTGTGTGTATATGCGTGTTTGTGTGTGTGTTTTTATGCATGCACGCATGTGTTTGTGCACATTTGTGTGTGCGTGTGTATGCATGCGTGACTGAGCGTGCGTGCGCGTGCGTGCGCGTCAAGTGTGTGTTTGTGTGTCTGTGTGTATGCATTTGTGTGAGTTTGTGTGCGTGTGTGTTCGTACTCACACTGGCACTCTTTGCAGCAGGTTCCTGTCACATATGCTGTGGTCGTACCATCAGGACACTCGAGCAGGGGGCACAGGATCTTCTCACAGCGGACCGTTCCATTCTACAGAAGTACAAACACTCAGTCAGTGCTGGTGTGTCGCTGCTTTGCTGAAGATGAAGCTGTTGTTACACTGCAGTGAAGATATACTTTTGTAGTTTGCTACAGTACAAATGCAACATTCATTTCTGCGAGGACTGTTCGTAAGAATGACCCTGATTAATTAAACGATTCACAAAATGATCTGCTAAATGATTCACTACATGATTCATTAAATGATTTTGCCTATAACAATAACTATAAAGATAACTGTAACTATAATAACTATAATTATAACTAATGAAAACTATACTAACAATAACTATAATGATAACTATAACAACAACTATGATTATAACTGTAACTGATAACTACAACATTACCTATAATGGTAAGCAATAACGATAACTACAACGATGACGATAACTATAACAACAGTAGCTATAATGATAGCTATAACAACTATTATTATAACTAAAACAATGACTATAATAACAATAACTATAATGATAACTGTACTTAAAACGATAACTATAATGAGATCTATAACTATTACCATGACTATTATAATAATTATAGCTATAACTATAATGATAACTATACTTATAACGATAACTATAACGATAAAGCTAATTATAACAATAACTACAATGATAACTATAACAATAACTATAGCAATAATTACAACTATAATAACTATAATGATATCTATAACTATAACAATGACTATAGTGATAACTATAACTAAAGCAATGACTATATCTATAGTGATAACTATTTGTTAAACGATTCACTAAATGACTCAAATGGCTTCAAAAAATTAATCGGATTATCTTACACAATTTTACTTTAGCAAAGTTGTTTTACTGGAAGATAAGAGCAAAAAGGAATCATCACAGTATAGTTACTCTATGACACAGCATTCAGTAAAAATGCATAAACCCATATTTAATCCCAAAATAGATTTCCAGGCTTTATGGGTGCGAAGGGACTCACGCCTCCCTAAAGCATGACATCCGTCACTTTAAGTAAAATTAAGATAATGTTCCTTTCACAAACTGTCCGGATCTCACTAGCTTCCTGTTGGTAGTTTCACTGGGCCGCCTGTCTGTTTGGACACACTGCGCGCGCGGGAGACCAGCTAGCGTCTGTCAGAAGAGCACAGGGACTTCTAAAGATAGGACAGAATCCCTCCGTCTGTCACTTTGCATTCGGCAAAATATTCGTCTTACTCGCAGATAATAAATGTGTAATGAGTGAGAAAGAAGGAGGAGAGAGAAAGCTTTCATAGAGACCTGCTTCACATCTGTTTACATTACGTTTGCTACGTCAGAGGAATGTGCTGCCGCGTTTGACCTTTGAGGCGACATGCAATCTCACTGCTAATTAGCTAATTGCATAATTGCAGACTGCGTGATTGGGTGAGGAAACCATGCAGTTTAGTCGCGTGTGCGCCACTCAACTTGTAAACCTCGGTTTATAGACGTGAACATTTCCATGTGATTTTACACGTTCGTGAATATTTCATGTTCTGTCTGTGAGGTCTGAGAGAATTGAGTTGAATTCAAATTAGCATGTGATAGTGTTTTAATTTGCATTCCTGCATAGAAATTAACCCCCGACACAAGGCAACTTGAACTACTTTTAAAACAAATGAATAAATAATTTGAGTTTAATTTTTTTATAACCGTAGCTTGCTTGTAGCGAAACATTTTCTAGCACAAGATCGCGCCACTTAGCACACTAACTAATTAGCTATTGTAACACTGAGACAACAATCATGCAGTTTAGTGTCATTTTCCAGAAATATTTGACCACAATATAACACCACTGACCAATCACAAGCAAGTATTCTAACTATAACAATAACTATGATAACTAGAATGATATTGATAGCTATAATGATAATTATAACAATAACTGTAACTATAACCGTGACCATCATTATTGTATCAATAGTTATTGTATCAATAACTATAATGATAACTATAATAATAACTGTAACCATAATCATAATGATAACTATAACGATAACTGTAACAGTAACTATATAATGATAACTATAACGTTAACTGTAATGAAATCTTTAACAATAACCATAGAGACAAATATACATTTAATGAATTAACTACGATATGATTGACTATATGATTGTTATGATAGCATAACAATAAATATACCCATATTAAAATTCAAATCATAAAGATAACTACAACGATAAAGATAATGATAACTATAATAGCCATAACAATAAGCATACCTATATGATAATTATGGTAACTATAATAATAACTATAACAATAATCATAACCATAAGTATAATTATAATGATAACTTTAACTATAATAATAACAATAAAAATGCTATAATGACAACTACTGCTATAATCATAACTATAATTATAACGATAACTATAACTTTACTGGTAACTATAGCTATAATGATAACTAGAACAATAATTTTAATGATAACCATAAAGATAAATATACCTATACTGAATGAAATATTATGATAGCATAATAATAAATACACCTATATGATAATTATAATCCTAACAATAACTATAGCAACGTAACAATAACTATGACTTTACTGATAAATATAACTATAATAACTTTAACTATAATAATAATCATAAAAATACAGGTGCATCTCAATAAATTAGAATGTCGTGGAAAAGTTCATTTATTTCAGTAATTCAACTCAAATTGTGAAACTCGTGTATTTAATAAATTCAATGCACACAGACTGAAGTAGTTTAAGTCTTTGGTTCTTTTAATTGTGATGATTTAGGCTCACATTTAACAAAAATCCAACAATTCACTCCCTCAACAAATTAGAATACTTCATAAGACCAATAAAAAAAACATTTTTAGTGAATTGTTGGCCTTCTGGAAAGTATGTTCATTTACTGTATATGTACTCAATACTTGGTGGGGGCTCCTTTTGCTTTAATTACTGCCTCAATTCGGCGTGGCATGGAGGTGATCAGTTTGTGGCACTGCTGAGGTGGTATGGAAGCCCAGGTTGCTTTGATAGCGGCCTTCAGGTCATCTGCATTGTTGGGTCTGGTGTCTCTCATCTTCCTCTTGACAATACCCCATAGATTCTCTATGAGGTTCAGGTCAGGCGAGTTTGCTGGCCAATCAAGCACAGTAACACCATGGTCATTGAACCAGCTTTTGGTACCTTTGGCAGTGTGGGCAGGTGCCAAGTCCTGCTAGAAAAGGAAATCAGCATCCCCATAGAGATGGTCAGCAGAAGGAAGCATGAAGTGCTCTAAAATTTCCTGGTAGATGGCTGCATTGACTGTGGACTTCAGAAAACACAGTGGACCAACACCAGCAGACGACATGGCAGCCCAAATCATCACTGACTGTGGAAACTTCACACTGGACTTCAAGCAACATGGATTCTGTGCCTCTCCACTCTTCCTCCAGACTCTGGGACCTTGATTTCCAAATGAAATGCAAAATTTACTTTCATCTGAAAAGAGGACTTTGGACCACTGAGCAACAGTCCAGTTCTTTTTCTCCACAGCCCATGTAAGACGCTTCTGACGTTGTCTCTGGTTCAGAAGTGGCTTGGTAGCCCTTTTCCTGAAGACGTCTGAGCGTGGAGACTCTTGATGCACTGACTCCAGCTTCAGTCCACTCCTTGTGAAGCTCTCACAAGTGTTTGAATCAGCTTTGCTTGACAGTATTCTCAAGCTTGCAGTCATCCCTGTTGCTTGTGCACCTTTTCCTACCCAAATTCTTCCTTCCAGTCAACTTTGCATTTAATATGCTTTGATACAGCACTCTGTAAACAGCCACACCTTTCAGTAATGACCCTCTGTGACTTACCCTCTTTGTGGAGGGCGTCAATGTTCGTCTTCTGGATCATTGCCAAGTCAGCAGTCTTCTCCATTATTGTGGTTTCAAAGAACAAGAGATACCCAGAATTTATACTGTAGGGATGGTCATTTAATGAAACTCAAATGTAAATATTCTAATATTTTGAGATACTGATTTTTGACTTTCATGAGCTGTAAGCTCTAATCATCAAAATTAAAACAAAAAAACTTTTGAAATGTTTTACTTTACATGCAATGATTCTAAAATATATGAAAGTTTCACTTTTTGAAATAACTTACAAGAAAAAATGAACTTTTTCACGACATTCTAATTTATTGAGATGCACCTGTATATATATACCTATAATCAAAACTATAATCATAACATAACTATAATTATAATGGTAACTATAACAATAACCATAATGATAACTGTAACAATAACTTTAACTATAATAATAACGATACAGAAAATTATACATATTTATAACAATAAATATTCTTATAATAACTATAACGATAACTAAAACTATTATGATAGAGACTGCAGTTTTGTCGTTTGCTGATGGATTCTGATTGGCTGAACGATATTTGATTTTAACAATATAGTCATTATAGTTGGGGTGTGAACTTCATTATTCGCTTAGAGTTGGAACAATTTTTATGGTTAATAGTTACCATTATAGTTATACTCCATGTTTCTTCATCACTCTCATGTATAAATAACACGTTTGTTTTCAAATATCAAAAGCTTCACCACTGACACATATCTGCAGCGCTGGGTAGTAACTGATTACATGCAATCTGGATTACATAATCAGATTCCAAAAATTAAGGACTTGTAATTCGAATATATTACATTTTAAAATACTCATAATCAGATTACAGTTACTTTTTATGGATTACATGATTACATATTATTCAAACAATAGCAGTAAATTATTTTGAATTCATTGATTCTCCCTAATTCTTCTTTTTTCTCTTTTAAAGTTTCCTTTCTATGGGCCAGTTTTACTAGCAGCTTGCACCAGTGCAAACCGTCTTTTGGCGTTAAAATAGCACTGTCAGGATTTACTAAAGACGCGCAGTGAAGAATTAGCGCTGAAAAGGCGTGGACACAGTTATTTTAGCTCCTGACCTTACTGAATATGCATTTGTAGGAGTTTCCCTTTAAGATGCAAAATTTTTGGGAGGAGATTATTAAAAAGAATCACACAACGAGATTTACTAACGTTTGCGCTCGTCAAATTACTGGTATTTGCGCCATTATTTAACACCCAAAAAAAGCATGTCTTAAAGCAGGCGGTAATTTGCGCTGCTCTTGATAGATTGTGCTGGTCATTATGGAAATGATCTGGCTGCGTCTGTGTTCTTTAATGTGTGTATTGTCAATAAATCACACGCAGAATTTTTACCATCAGCACTTTTATGGATTTGCGCTCTAATTTGCTTTGGAATGTAGTGAAGTCAAAGTTTTCCAAAGAAAAACACTCTGATAAAGTACAGATACTAATTGAGTAAAGTAAAAATACTTCACTACTGTCCACCTCTGTGTAAATGTCATATAAATAACTTTGCGATTATGAAACAGATCATTTTGAAATGTATTAATGATTATGAATGGTAAGTTTAAAACTAGGTAAAAAGTAATCTAAAAAGTAATTCGATTACATTACTTTAAAAAATGAGTAACCTACACTGTAAAAAAAAAAAAAACAGAAAAAGTGCTGGCAGCTTATTACACAGAACATTATCCATTAATTTTACAGACATTTCTGTTAACCCTAAAACACAACGCAATACAGTGTAAAATTCAAAATACTGGTAAAACACCTAAAAAAATAAAGACGGAAAAATTCCTTCAAATTATACAGTGCATTGTGCCCTATTTTTACAGATTATTTTTAGAATGTATATACATTACTCACTACGATTTTCATCATGTAATCTGTAATCAGTAACGGATTACATTTTGTAATCCACCCAGCATTGCATCAGACTCACCGAACACGTGCATTTCTTGCAGCCATCGGTCCAGGTCTGCTCCTCTCTGTAGGTCACTCCCTTCACGTGACAGGTCCTCTCGCAGTAACAGGAGTCCAGACCCTTCATCTTCTCCTCGGCCAGAGACAGCTGCAGGAGAGAGAGCGGATTAAACCCCAATTAAACTCACTTTCTGACAGAAAACAGACCGGGGAACGCCTGCAGCTGATTGATTATTTGCGATCGTCCGTTTGCATTTTTCATCAAGCGGCTGATACGACGGTGTTATTCCGACACGCTTGATCAGAAGAGTTTTTCTTCATCAGTTTTTGTGCGGTTGGCAGCTGTGAGTTATTACAACACCATAAACAAGCCTTTAAATTCACAGCACAGACACAAGCCAGATGTTCGCAGAAACTGGGCTCGGATTCATCTGTCAAACAAACAGTGGAGAAACATGTCGTGTTTATTGCCAGCTCACTGCAGAGCAGGATTGAGACGTCGAAAATATCTTCTTATAGCAATTTAACTTCTGAATCTGAGAACTATAATTTGAGTTTAGAAAGGTTGGAACGAAATTCAGGTCAGCTGCTGTAATTGTAGTTTTTTTTTTATAATACATTAAGTTTTTCAGTATGAAATACTCATATACACAACAAATGGAATATATGTATGAATTTTTTTTTTTTTTTTTTGGAAGTAAAACAAACAGTTTAAGTCCAGGGGAAATATAGTTAACAAAAAAAAAAAACATTACAAAATAAACAAACAAACAAACATTAACTTAAGTCAAATAAAATATATTTTTAAAAAAGTTGTCAAGTCAACATTTCTCATTTCAATTAAGTTCAATTTGATGTAATGAAATAACTGAAACTAAAACTGAAATAAAAATGTATAGAAACTTGTATATAAAATAACAAAAACACCACAAAATGACTAAGACTGTAACTTAAAAATGGAAATGGAAAATCTAAAAGTATATTTAAAACATTTCTGTTAATCAAAATAAAAATTTGAAACTTTTATTTTAAAATTTTTTATTTCAGCTACTTGACAACATTTCTTATTTTCATTTAGTTTAACTTGATGTACTAAAACAAAACTAAAACTGAAATAAATATTAATAAAAATATATTGACATTAAAAAAACTACTAGAAATGACAACCACACAAAAAATTACAAAAAGTTTAACTAAAATTGAAATGAAAAAACGGAAAACTTAAAAATAAAACTAATTCAAAATATTTATTACTATAATATATTTAGTATGAAAAGTGTGTTAATAAAATACACTGTAATTTAAATATATATATATATATATATATATATATATACAAAAACTAATTTTATTTCAGCTAATTAACATGTCTCATTTTCATTTAGTTTAACCTGATGTATTAAAAATAATGAAAAAATGAAATAAAAACTGACTGAAAATAGACATAAAAACTATATTAGTATCTCATCAGTTGTAGAAGCAGAAAACTGCAGAGTTATTTTTGATTAATCTGATGGAGATTCTTTATAAATTCTCCTTTTTTTGTTCCACGGTGAAAATAAGAGCACGCAGGTTTGGAGAGACATGACTTAATGAAGACAGAATTTGCATTTTGTGTTTAATGCTTTCAAAACGAATGAAATTCCTCTGTTGTGTCACTGTGGTTTCAATACATAAAATAAAGCGGCTTATTAAACTGAATTTTGTGTTGCACAGAAACAAAGCATCACCTTGCTCGAGGTTTTCGCCAAGATGTCCTGAAGCTCCATGATCTTCTGCACGAGTCCATGGAAGTCGTTGCAAGTTGGACAGGCTAAGAAAGACACATAAGCCAGATGCATTCAGCAAAATGCAAGGACTAAACCATTGCATATGTTTGATTCGTCAATCACAGATCAACTAATTAGCGGCACGTACTACGGTTGAGGTCGGGGCATTGCGTGATGTATCCTTGAGGCATTACAAGGATCTGAACATCTTGCATCACTCCCTGCATCAGAAACACACACAGAGGTTATTCAAAAAGCACGATTAGATCAGAGGAGAAATATTAATTACATTTAAACACATGCATTCATGGCTCTTTGCATGGCATTAAATGGGATTGAGAGAGTTTACTCAACAAGCACTCAGCAAACGATGACCTTGAGCGGCTTTAATGAATTAACGACATGTCGTTCTGACCCAAAAAAAATATTATTAACGTGGATTACATGCTATGTGGAACTGCACTGAGCAAACAGCTTTATAAAGCAAGAAATGTTCCTGTATGCAGTCAACAGCAGTGAGCATCATGGGTAAAATCTGAAATAGTGGCTTTTAGATGTTCAAGGCTGTTTTTATTTGTCGGGCGGAATATGAAGAGAAAGCTTAAGCGCTGCAAACACTAATAAGAGAGCGAAACGAAGGACGTGGATGAGCGTGACCTTTTCCCAGGACATGTTCTCTGGATTAGCACCTGTTAAGCCATATTGCTTTTCTCTTAGCTTCGATTTGCAGCTTATATTTAGAGCTTTTATCTCCGTGTCGAATCAAACTCGCACATGTTATTCAGAATTCAGTCCGACTGACGCTGGATGCCATGTAGAGATGATCCTTTATTAAAATCAACATGATCTTATTAGTACTGGTAGGTATTTGTATGTAAATTGTGCTTCTAGTGCACATTTAAATGCAAAATATTGAGTTTCTAAAATGTAAACACCTTGTTGTTGAGCATGCATACAAGCCTTTATGTTTTGGACATTGTCAATACATTTGTTAAAAAGGTTTTAAGAAATTAATATTTTTGTTCAGCAAGAATGCATTAAATTGATCAAAAGTGACAGTAAAGTCATTTATAATGTCACAAATGATTTCCGTTTCATATAAACGTTGTTCTTTTGAACTTTCTATTCATCTGTGTATCCTGAAAAATAAAATGTATCACGGTTTCCACAAAAAATATTGGGCAGCACAACTGTTTTCAACATTGATAATAATCAGAAATGTTAATCAGCATATTAGAATGATTTCTGAAGATCATGTGACACTGAAGACTGGAGTAATGATGTTGAAAATTCAGCTTTGATTACAAGAATAAATTACATTTTAACATATATTCACTCAGAAAACAGCTATTTTAAATTGTAATAATATTTCACAATTTTCACAGTATTTTTGATCAAATAAAAGCAGCCTTGGTGAGCAGAAGAGACCAACCTTTACACTCTATAATTGTTCATTTTATTGTTTTTATTGAGTATTTTTTTTAAATATATTTAGGTGTGTGTATGTGTGTGTGTGTGTGTGTGTATACAGTATCTCACAAAAGTGAGTACACCCCTCACATTTCATCAACAATTTTAGTATATCTTCTCAAGGGACAACACAGCACAAATGAAACTGGGATATATATTAGAGGAGTCAATGTGCAGATTGTACAGAAGTACAAATTTACTGTCCTCTAAACATAACTCAACATATAGCCATTGTTGTACAAATAACTGGCAACAAAAATGAGTACACCCTAAGTGAACATGTCAAAACTGTGTCCAAAGTGTCAATATTTTGTAGGGGCACCACTGTTATCTAGCACTGCCTCAATCCTCCTGGGCATGGAGTTCACCAGAGCCTCTTCCACTCCTCCATAATGACATCACGGAGCTGCTGGATGTTAGACACATGGTGCTTCTCCACCTTCCGCTTGAGGATGCCCCACAGGTGCTCAATAGGGTTCAGGTCTGGAGACAGACTTGGCCACTCCATCACCTTCACCTTCAGCTTCATCATCACATCTTGGCGGTGTGTTTGGGGTGGTTATTATGTTGGAAACCTGCCGTTTGGCCCAGTTTCT
>JAFVLL020012674.1:16859-119067 GCA_021397915.2 Tor tambroides | reverse complement strand
GGTAAAATGTTACACATTGCTCTTTGTATTGTTGTAAAATACATTAATGAAAACAAGTAAATGTATTTATTTATAAATATAAACTACAAAATTAATAGACATTTCTTTTAAATGTATAGCACAGAAATGAAGGCAGCAACATATGATAGAGAAGTCTTATCTATCATATGTTGCTGCCTCCATTACTGTGCTATACACTAGATTATTAATAGCCTTGATAGGACAGAACAAGAAACGCTATAAATAATCTTTCATTGCGCAGAAGTATTATAATAAGAAAAGCTCCAATAGAGAGTAACACAAAGCGCTTATGTGCATCTCGTGCACAGAATGATGAAGCAGCACGGAGTAACAGCGCGCAGCTCCGGATAGAGAAGTTCAAAGCACAAAGGATAGAGATATTGATGCGTAGCTTATTAAATCTGTGCGATAGTTCATTGAGCCTTTTCTTTTAACAGTTTTAAATTTTAGTTGGATCTAAAATTTGGAGAGAGTTTGATCTTGGAGAGAGTTTCATCGCTCTTGGAGAGAGTTTCATCGTCTTGACTGTCTTAACCGAACGTGACACAGTTTGAATGCTGAACGGATCATGACAGAGGCAGAGGAGAGAAGCGTTTACATGAACTTGAACTTGAATTTGACTTAAATATTCATCTGTACCTCACATTAAACTATAGAATGGCTTCAGAACACTTGGACTTTGACTTTATGGTGCTTTATAATGTTTTTGTGCTTTCGTGGGGCTTAACAATAACACAGAATAGTATACGCACAATATCGGATTTGGATCGGTCTCGTCTGACCGATACCCGATCCGCAGAAAATGCCAGTATTGGAGCTGATACCGATCCTGAGTATCGGATCGATGCATCCCTACTTTCAAGGCATCGCGAGTTCACGGTTTACTGCAGAAGCCGACAAGCACCATTTCTGTTTGTGAACAGAAGCCGATAAGTCCATTTTAGCGAATCAGCGCGCTGTATTCAGGTCAGGTGACAAGGCTACATTCACTTTGAAAAAACGTGCTATAGCTGAGAGGAGTTTCGTCAAAGCTTGCTAAAGCTGATCGAGGATGGATCATTTCGACGAACTTGATGAACCTGTGATATCTTCAGGGCGTAAAAGGAAAATAAAAGCTGAAACGTTTTCACAGAACCTTTCAAAAGCAGCGTGTTACAATGGTGAGGGAAAAGCTCCATGTATTGTGTGTAATCACATCCATAGAGTTTATGATCACAGCAACAACAACCTTTGTCAGGCATCTACATTGCCATCTGAGGAGATTACAAAGATTAAATGAGTGTTTTTTTTAACTCTGAAACATGAAATGTGGAGTTATCTGCTTTTGCCAAAAAACGACTGTTTGAGTTATCTGCTTTTGCTATAAAACAAACTTTTAATATGTAAAAAGAAATACTTTCAATGAACTTTAATTTTGTAAATTACCTGTATTTGTTTGTTATTATTACTTAATCAAAATAACCGAACTGCAGTTTGATTGAGATTACTTGGAATGTGCAAAAAAGAAAAAAAAAGTGATTTCTGAATAAAAATAAAAATGGAGTTATCGGTGTTTACAAATGAACTCTTCAAATATAACTTTAAAGTTCATTTAATATAACTTTAGACTACAGTGCATTTTCATTTAATTGAAATTAACTTTCATTTAAGTGCCTGAAAACATTGAAAGTACTCATTTTAAAAGTGTACTTCTAAAGTGTACTTCTTTAAGGGTGAGGAAAAGAAAATAGTGCATTGGGATTCTTCAAATATAGCTTACTGCAAAATTAATATTTATCACACAAAATCAGCCCCACAACCCAAATTTTTCCATCTTCCAGTTGGAATTTTTAGATTTTTAGGCTAACCTTGAAGGCTCCCCCTGAAGGGAGTGGTCCTGACTACTCTAGTCACAGATAGTTCCTAATCTGACTGGACTGTTGTAGTCTGACAAATATGTCTAGCAAAGGGAAATTTGAGGTCATGTAGTCCATTGTGTTTTGCTGGATCAAGTCCATATATACCAGCTTTATCATTGATTTCTCTCATGAAAGCAGCTAATGGGATAAGAACCTTGTGTCAGTTCACCCATCCACATACACACACATTCTGAAACATACTGGCTCAATTTTGACCTATAGCTGCCCCACAAATTCAGGTGTGAGCAGCTAGAACGACACTGAGGTCTAGCATCCCTCCCTGTCTGGCATCCTGTTTTTAACTTCCAACAGACAAACTTAAGTGTGAAAAGGACCCTCACAATCAACATTTGACACTGTGTGCCTGCGGAAGGAAATAAGACCATGTGCATGTGTGAGAGAGCTCAACATGAGAGCTCTTGTGTGTGTGAGAGAGAGATACTGTTGGCTGAGATTACTTGTTTCTGTTTGTATCTGGGTCACGTTCTGTATACAGTAAATTCAATTCAGGCTACTTCATTACTTTCATACTTTATACTTTATAAATAAAACTGTAATTGATTTGATTGTTTGAATTTAAATTTATTTGCTATTTTTCTCAATATTGACAGTAAAGTGGGCATTTAAACTGATTCACAGTCATTAATTCTGAATCACTGTCAGTGTGAACATACATAAAGGGTTATGACATGGATTTTTTATTTTTTATATTGCGACAAGGATAGTTTTTTCTTGCACAAAATAGTTAAATATTCACAAGAACCATCATTTACAGATAAAGCATTATGAAATTGTTTATTACGGTTTGCGATGAAGCTGCTGCTTAATCTTTCAACAAAAGTTTTGTTTTTGGAAACTCTCCATTGCTGTGCCTTGTTTACAAAACAATCTGCGGTCAGATCCTCTGAACAAACATATAGCCCCCCGACACGTTCTGGAACTATTAAAAAATAGTGATGCACCGAAGTCAGTCTCTTTTTCATGTACACAAATTGGATAAACTATAACATTTCTTGTTTTTAATCCTCTGGGGTCTGAGGGGGTTTTGGGGTCCTGGAGAAGTTTTGACACCAGACATTTGTGCTTTTTTCAGTATCTTAAAAACATTAATGGCTAAAAATGGATGAAAAAGATCAAAAGATGAAATTAAGTCTTGCTCTAGAGGCAGTCATATGCAAATGTATTTTGCCAGTGTGATGTCACAAATCCCACAGCAACTATATGAGCCGTTTTTGGAGCTTGGTTACATAAATGCTTTTTTGTAATGAGGAAGACATTTTAAGCTATGGAACTTGCAGGATGATTTATTTGTACAAAGACCTCTTATATGTCAAAAGATTAAGGCAAATCTGATTGTAACAGATTGCTGGATGGAAGGGGTTATTGCCCAGGTGGTGTACATGTCATCAAGAAAGAGACGTCATTTCAAGGGGGGTGGGGGGGCAGGGCTTAATTTGTGCCGGAACAAGCTGGATCCGGATCTGCCACCTCTGAAATCTGATCCGGCACCTCATTTTGGCGGATCCCCCTCCTCACGTGCCAATGAAAGACGTTGGTGCTGACATATAGCCTGCATATATTTCGTGAAAAATCTTCTATTATGAGCACGCTTCCCACACATCTATATTTGAAATAATGAACTTGAGCGTGCAAAAGACGCGACATGTGAAAGGCCCCGCTGTTCTCACAAGACACAATGCACGGATCCAATACTGATACACATGCGTTTTCTTTCTCAACTCTTTACATTTACTTAAGACAAGACCGACTGTGCTTACGAGGATACTCGCCAGGACACCCATTTTGACGTAATTTTGTGTGTATTTGGCCACTTAAGCTCAACAAAATACGAAAAATAACTCAATTTGATGCTCGCCAGGTGTCTTTATACGCGTACACTTTGAATGTGACTGTGAGCACGCAGCCTTTAAACCACCTCTGGAGCACGCGAGCATCGAATGGCTTAAAAATACTTAAAAGATGTGCAAATTATAAATTTTTGTGAGGATGCAACAATGACCCGATTAGGCAAGTGACCATTCTGTCAGCTGTCCCGAAATGCGAGCGAAAGTCTTGGATCAGCGTGCAGTAGTTCTTGTAGTGCAGACGAGATGCGCCGATGTGAAGCCACTTTGAGACACTGAAAGAGAGAAGATGTGGAATCACTCACATCACACTGTTTTCAAAAGTCTGTGTGGATTTATTTACTCATCTAACCTGCTATACTGAATAAATGTTTGCAGGAATTACCCTCATTATAAACTTGAAAGCTGCGGGAATTAGTAAAACTATGCGATATACACAATCCCCCACTGAAATTCAGGAGCTGATTAAATATAAATCTATTATACATAGATTTGTGAAATAAAATTCCATGAATTTTCCAAAACTATCCCAGGCCTGGAAATTGTTTTAATATTTTAATATTTCATGGCTTTTCCAGGTTTTTCATGATCGTATATTTTAATATTTCATGTCTTTTCCAGGTTTTTCATGATCGTACAAACTGTAACTGAAAGTAACTGTTACTGTAACTAAAAGTAACTGATGCACGCTGGTACAGGTATGTAAGTTGGCCCACCAATGTGATTGCACGAATGTTCCGTTACCTCTCCCTCCTCTAATCACATGCCGGATCTGTTACCCCGCTTTGTTCCGGGACCTCGCAATTTACAAATTAAAGGGATAGTTCAACCAAAAATGAAAATTAGCCCATGTTCAACTTACCCTCAAAGCATCCTAGGTGTATATGACTTTCTTCTTTCAGACGAATCCAGTCGGAGTTATATTAAAATTTTTCCTTGCTCTTCCAAGCGTTTCAATGGGAGTAAGCGGGTGTTTCTGTTCAACAGCCCAAAATTAGTCAAATAAAGCACGCGCATCCATAATAAAACGTGCCTCACACGGCTCCAGGGGGTGAATAAAGGTCTCTTGCAGCGAATCGATGCATTTTTGTAAGAAGAATATCCATATTTAAAATGTTATAAATACTTTTTTCACACTTCTGCTGACTGTCATACGTGCAAGCCGTTCCGGGCGGATGACGTAGGATGTACGCGTCGTGCATGTGCCGGTGATTTGTGACGAACACGGAAGCATGGAGGAGAGACAGCAAAACAAAAAGCATCCTACGTCATCCGCCCAGAACGGAACAGAAAAATTGTAATATAACTCTGATTAGATTCATCTGAAAGAAGAAAGTCATATACACCTAGGATGCTTTGAGGGTAAGTAAAACATGGGCTAATTTTCATTTTTGGGTGAACTATCCCTTTAAGCACTGGGGAGGGGACACAGTGTTTTTGATTAAAGATCACAAGGGCATGTGAAATGTAAAAAATGATTGTGCATGGATGAATCATTTATAATAAACACACAGTAAACAATTAAAAAAAAAAATAATAATAATTTTATATATATATATATATATATATATATATATATATATTTATTTTTTTATTCAGCTCCTTCATTGTTCAGATGATCAGAACCATTTTCAAAATCTCTTACGGGTTCATTCATTTGCTATTCACTACATAATGGAACCACATAGCTCATTATATAGGGAACCAGTGAATGAAGAAGCTGCACAAATTCAGACACTGATTAGACACTGGAGGTGACACATAAACATCTTTGTTTCACACAAACATATAATTTCATCTTATAATTTTGTCTTACGAAGGTTGTTTTTTATTAGGCTCATAGTTTTTTGTTATGTTTAATTTATGTTCAAAATGATGTAAAAGTTACAAGCTTAAAATTCTTTGCAACCATTTCCGTACTGAATTATGGTTGAAGGAATATATCAAAATAAGAGCAGCTCCTTTAACAATTCACTTTCATTGCACTGGTGAGAGTAACATGAACATTCTGCCCAGCATGTCTTTACGGGTTTGGAACAACATGAGGGTGAATAAATGATGACAGAATTTTTCATTTTTTTGGGTGAACTGTGACTTTAAATGAGTTACAATATGTAGATGGGAACATTTGTGGGATGAAAAACCATCTGTGCAGCACTCCATCAACTAAATCTCAGTGGTAGAGTGGCTAAATGAAGGCCACTCCTGTATAAAATTCATATGTGACCCTGGACCACAAAACCAGTCATAAGTGTCACTTTTTCAAAATTGAGATTTATACATCATCTGAAAGCTGAATAAATTGATGTAAAGCTTCCCATTGATGTATGGTTTGTTAGGATAGGACAATATTTGGCTGAGATATAACTATTTGAAAATCTGGAATCTTAGGTTGTAAAAAAATCAAAATACTGAGAAAATCACCTTTAAAGTTGTCCAAATGAAGTTCTTAGCTATGCATATTACTGATAAAAAATTAAGTTTTGATATATTTATGGTAGGAAATTTACTAAATATCTTCATGGAACATGATCTTTACTTAATATCCTAATGATTTTTGGCATAAAAGAAAAATCGATAATTTTGACCCATACAATATATTTTTGGCTATTGCTACAAATATACCCCAGCGACTTAAGAATGGTTTTGTGGTCCAGTGTCACATATGACAACGCTGCCTTAGTTTGCCAGTCAGCATGTAAAAGGGGTCTTACAGCAAGAGATTTACTGTAACCCTTTCCTTTGCTTGGCAAATCCAGCTACCACCAGAGTAACATGTAGAACATCATAACAGCTACAGTAAAGCATAGTTGTGGCGGCATTATCACATATTTGCAACAATGTGAAATAATGTTACAAAAGCACTAGGGCTGGGCGATAATATCGCACTCGCGATTAGGCAGAAGCTGCGATTGTCATGCGTATCTTTCAGTGAAGCCCAGTTCTGTGATCAGTAGTAAATCTCCATCCGAAGGCCAGAAGGCGCTCTCGCGCTGAAACTCCAAATATGCCAGCAGAAGAAACCCAGGACATCCCCATAGCAGTAGCTGAATAAACAGAAGATTTAACTGCTTTCATTGATAAACACACGACTACGGCAATATATGGTTTATCTGAGTTCTTATTATAAGTTTCTTCTATTCTATCTACTTGTTTTCCTTGGAAAAAAAAACAAAAAAAACCTTGCTATGTGTACTGCGTTAGGCTAACCGAGACTTGTCGTATGCTTGCATGTTGTTGCTCTTTTGTTGGTTTTGATTGCTTCTATTGTCCTCTTTTGTAAGTCGCTTTGGATAAAAGCGTCTGCTAAATAACTAAATGTAAATGTAAAGTATATAATAATGCAATGCCTTTATCACCGATTAGAATACTATGTAATATGTTGCGTGCCTTATTCTGTGTAAGAAGCCACATCATCTCACAGAAGGCTTTAAACTCAACTGATGTTATGAAGTGAGTTTGGAGTAAAAACGTTATTAAACGTGGTATTTTCACGTGCTTTCAGAAGCAGCAGTATTTACTACACAGAGCCGTAGTTCACTGAGAAGCTACGCAAATTATCAAAATATCGATATTATTTCCTAATATCGATGTATAATATCGATGATATCGTCTGTGATTTTTTTTTGCGTAGCTTGTCAGTGAACTACGGCTCTGTGTAGTAAATGCTGCTCCATCTGAAAGCAGGTGATGGAGATTTACTGCTGATTGCAGAACCATTTGTACTGACAAGATGCGCACGACTATCGCATGCGATTTATCGCCCAGCCATAAAAAGCACCATTAAATACTTTCATTATTAATATATGTATATGTCCTGTAGACTGAACATACTCCTTAAGGTCCCATGAAATATCCTGATGAGCATAGTTTTCTGTGATGACATTAGAAGTTGGGGTGGGCCATGCCAAAGTACTCATAACCATTCACAAGAGAAAGTCTTCTTAATTTTAATTGTGCATATCTACTAAAAAGGCTTTTTTCTCATAAAAGATGTGCTGGATATCTGCACCTATTGTTGCTGTTATGATGAATGCTCTGATAACCAGGCTCTGGAGTCTTTTTGCAGTATGTGGTTAAACTGTTGAGCTGAAGAGATTTCAATTGCTCACTCAAGTGACTACATTACCATAACATTAAAGTTTATGTATATTCAATGAACACACTCTGAGACTGTTGGAGCCAGTGGATACTTGACCTCTGATTGCTGGTACAGCAGATTAAGTGAATAATGTGCAAAAAGAGGAATGCACATTTAATGCATAATAAATATGCTTCTCACAATGTGGCTAGTGCATTGCTATCTTTCTCCAGTTTTACAAAGAAACAAAATAGATCAGGAAATCTTACAAATGTACATTCTGTCACATCACCATTAAACGTTTCTCTCAAAGCTGTGGTGTAATGGATTGTGCGCATGATCAGGATGTATATAAACTTTTGGCTTTTGGAGTCCCAGGTTCAAGTCATCATGTCCAACATCCCCAGTGCCTTTTTTCAAATAGCTTTTACAATTTCTCAGAAATGGGAACATTAGGATGGTTCTTGTGCAAATATTTTGTGATGGAACAGCTGCCATATTATATGGTATATGATATGGCATATTGTCCAGATATAAACAGAGAATCCTAGATCACAATATATATTATTTTCAAGTATATGTTACCAACCTCACTTCAACTTAGAGGATCTATATGCAGTTGTGTCTTCAGAGTATGTTAAAATATGTACAGTACTGCAGGATTTCTGATTTGTCCAAAGTAAGCTCTAGTACTATACACTGTTGCCAACTAATTTTCAGGGGAAGTTGCTAAAGGAAGGTCGATTTGTTGCTAAAAGTTGCTAAATGACATTGCGATGTCATTGCACGGTGACATCATCATGTAATCACGACGCAAAATTTTGTCAATGCATCAAAACTCAGCAACAAATATATTTTAGATATGTTCATTTAGATTTGCTCGTAAAATAATATAATTGTATAATGTAATATTAAAATATAAATAACTGTATTTTTAAATATAACATTGAAATTTTGAACATACTTTTTTATTACCTAGTAATCTATACATTTTCAACAATTATAGTTATAAGCAGTGTATTAGTAGTTAGTATGCTACACTCTAAGAAGAGTTTGTAAAAATAGGGCACAATATGAAGGAATTTTCCGTATTGATTTTTCACAGGTTTTTTGCCTGCATTTATAATTACGCATTGTATTTTGTGTTACAGGGTTACAGGGTTAGGGATAATGGATAACAGATAATGTCCTGGAAAATTACTAGTGCCTTTTCCATTTTTCTAGATATTTTTCTTACGTGTACTAACTGATCAACAATTGCCAGTACAAGCTACTAACAAGGTCATCATAAATGATCATTTATTTCAATTATTACTATTAAATTGAACAATTGCAAATAGCAGCTAACTTAAAAAACAAGTGATACATGTGTACTGCTAGGTATCTTTGGTTTCTTCTTTTTGTGTAATTTAGATGGAAAATGTGTGCCTTTTTATCGTTTGAGTCTCTTATCAAAAGTTGCTAAAAGTTGCCAAATAAATTTTAAAAATAGCTAAATTTATTGCTAGGTACTTTTGTAAGAAAATGTTGCTAGGGTAGTCTGAAAAGTTGCTAAATTTAGTGACAAAATTGCTAAGTTGGCAACACTGCGCCCCCCCCCCCAGTAGAATATATATGATATATTTTTAATCAAAAATGTTTTTTTTTAATTTTATACTTTGAGAGAACTTTATGATACTACTTAATATTTAGCAATAATTATGATCAGTTTGTCCAATTGAAAATAGTACAATTTTTTTTTTTCTAATTTTTTAAAATTATTTTTCAATTTATGGTATTAAAATAGACACTAGGCCTTTAAAATCCAGTTTTTGAATGCAGATTAGCACCTCCTGGTGTGAGCAAAGAAAGAAAAACATGTAATTTCATGATGTAACCACTAGTTGTGTGTATAGGACTCTGTAGAGAGGCTTGAGAATTCCCTAGTTGTTTTTTAATCATAATTGTATTATATACAGGGGTGCACATAATTTTTTCTGCCTGGTTCTCATAAGAGAACCTGTAGATTTGGTTTGATCCTCACACTGCATATAGCGTGACCCATTAAATATATAAAAAAATACATTAATAATAGTGATTATATTATTGTTTTTTAAATAAAATAATAAACTAAATAATAAAGTGTCATAATATTATTTAAAATTAAAAGGGAGTATTAAATACAAATACAATTATTTTATAGTAAACTTAAAAATAAAATGCTAATATTTACTACTACTACTTTTTTTATATATATATGAATTTTCAGCATTTTCAAACTTAAAATCAGCAGGCTTTTATTTTGGCGGGTTGCCGAAAAGGTAAGTATGTGTCACAGTTTTGCATTGTGCTTTAAAAACGGCAGCGGATAGCCTAGATTTTTGTTTTTAGTTTTTTTTAATAGAAATCTTATATATTACAGTTTGTCGATCTAAAATATGGTAATTGTGCATTAACAGCTGTCAACCATGTCGGTACGCAAATGCGCTGCCAGAACTTATTTACACAGCGCATTTTTAATTTTGGTCTCGCATGCGGACCACTTATGTGCACCCCTGTATATATATATATATATATATATATATATATATAATTAGTGCTGTCAATCGATTAAAAAAATTAACTAATTAATCGCACATTTTTCTGAAATTAATCCCACCTAACATTAAAGTTTTTAAATATACTTTTATATTGCAATAATTTCACATTCAATCTTCAAATTAATGTATAAACAACATAAAGACAACATAAATATAGGGCTTTTTAATTTTTTTTTATTTTATTTTATTTATTTATTTTTTTGAGAAGGTGAGCAAAGTCAGTAAATAGTTTTAGTCCAACACAATAACATTGACTGGTATTTTCAGTATAATGAAAAATACTGGAACACAACGTGAGGGTTAATGCAACCCCTGTCTGCATTTTTTGTTTGTTTTTGTTTTTTGGACATTTTTTTTTCTTTCTTCACTGACGAAATATATGAATGACATAAGCATGAATAATTGGTAAAAAAAAAAAAAAAAAGTTTTTTCTTTAAAACAGCGTGTGCAGTTGTATTATTATTTTTTTTGTCTGTACACCAAGTAATGCCACATTGTCAATGAGTTGAAGGCAAGAGATATTGTTTGTGTTTTCTGCCGTTTCTGTCACTTACTTGGCTCACTGCATGTCATACTGCCTAAACCACTCAACTGTCTTCAGTTACTAGAATTTGTGCAATTCTGGTATTTACATTTAAATTTTTGGTACTGCAGTATTTTATCAGTATTGTTTACTACATAACCCCAGCCCAAAAAAGAGGTGTATCATTAAACATTGAAATGTACATCTCTTTTCACATATAAAAATGGTGATGTGTTTCACTTGGTTGAAGTCATGGTTTCACCACTGGCTAACTAGAAGACACCATAACATATCTAGACTGTCTCTCTGTCTGTCTCTCCATCTCCCCCTAAACTTCATCTGTCCATCTCCCCATAAATCTCAGTTACTCATTTTTTCATATATTCCATGCCTCTTTTTCTCCCCCTCTCTGTCTGCAACCCTGTTTTTATCCATTTCAGAAGTGACAGATTTAGCGATGTGGTTTGGGAGAGTCATGGGAGCAAAAGGGTCCTGTCGTACCACCCATGCCCATTTCTCTCTCCAACTCACCCCTCCTCTGGGTCTGTAGTGTTGCCATGGTAATTTCATGGCGTGATTAGGATAACATGCTGATGTGAAAAGCAGGACCTATGTTAATGTCACTAAGGCTGTTGTTTTGTAAGATAAAGTGTGAGTGGGTGTGAGTGTGTGGAATTTTTGGAATATATTGCCAGTTGTTAGGAAGCTTACAGCAAAATAGGTCCATAGATTAGCCCCATGTGGCTGGACTGGCCTTGACAGCAGACAGAATGAACCATTTTTTAAATTTGTTAATCGTGCTGAAAGGCTCAGCTCTGTGTGTACAAACCATCTGTTGCCATTGCAAGTTTTCTCATTGTCAGTTTCATCTTGTGCATTTTCAATTACGCTAACTCATTTACCACACTGCTGCCAAAAATTCATAGCATAGCAATTCATAATCTCTTTTCTTACATTTACATTTATTCATTTAGCAGATGCTTTTATCCAAAGTAAAAATGAGCAATACAACAAAGTGATTCATCCTCAGGAAGCAGTAATATGAGAGGTGCTGTGATATAAAGTTCCAGGATTGTTCGTTGGAATACATACTAGAATAGAGATGAAAGAAAGAAAGAAAGAGAGTTAGTACTTTAGTGTATTAAGAGTATTCAATAAGCTGCTCTTAGAAAAGATGAGTTTCTAAATGTTTCTTGAAATTGCAAGTGACTCAAGATCATTCCACCAGCACGGAACAGTGAAAGTGAATTTTCACTAAACTGATTTGTGCCCTGTGCTCTGTGATCATTCCCCTTGGTTCTTAAACACACACAGACACAGAGACTCCTGAATTATAGCTTACATACACAGTGCTCAATGCTAAGGATTCTTTCTACTGCCCTGGTGGTTCCAATTTTTACTTGTCCTGCCAATATTTTCACTGGCCCTGCCACAAAAAAAAAAAAATAATTGCTGCTATCATTGTTTTTGACCCATGTTATCTTTTATTCTAATAAATAAGCTTATATGACACCAGAATTTTAGATGACAATTAAATTTTTACAATTCTCAATTCCAATTTCTATACACAGCAAAAACTACTAGTCTAACAAACATAAAGTTCAAACATTTTTGAACAGTCAGTAAATAAGAACAAATGAACAAATTGCAATCAATAGCACAAATTAATATATAGAACAAAGATACAAATTAAACAATGCTTTAGAAAAGATTTTCTTGCAATATTTTGTCATATTTTTTTTTATATGTATTTGTCCGTTCATACGCAAGAATGTGCACTGTACACACAGAACAGGAGTTGTCTTTCGCGTCTTGCTTGAATGCTTTAAAATCGCTTGAATTTTTAAATTAGCAAGGCTTAAACACACATGCAAATGATAAACTTTCATGAGCATTGGCCTGATCAAGCCAGTGACAAATTCATCAACTGTCCTTAGAGTCTTTCACGCTGGCCCCAGGCCATCGGGCAGTCCTTATTGTTGAGCCCTGCATACACTTAACATCTCCATATCTCGAGTATGGTTATGCTGATATACTGTATGCATACATATTTGTCTATATACACTACCTTTGAAAATAAATGCTTTATGCAGTAAGGATACATTAAATTGATCAAAAGTCACAGTAAAGACATTTATGTTACAAAAGATACAAAATATTTTTTAAAATTCTGTTTAAAATAAATGCTGTTCTTTTGAACTATCATCAAAGAATCCTGAAAAAATGTATCATGGCTTCCACAAAAATATTAAGCAGCACAATTATTATTGATTATTGAGCACCATAGCAGCATATTAAAATGATTTCCAAAGGATCATGCGACATTGAACACTGGAGTAAATATAAAACTATTAAAAAAAAAAAAAAAATATATATATATATATATATATATATATATATATAATGGTGTCATTGCTAACCGTGCCAGAGCATGGAACAGCTACTTTTGTGTGTGCTACTGTCATCATTACTACAACAAACATCTTCTATTATTACTTGTATAGTACCCCTTTCAAAGAATTTGAGTATATGTAGGTTTATAATGGATATGTTTCTCACCTTATTGATGAACAGCCATGAGCCTTCATAATAATGTTCTGATATTTGCAGCACAATTAAATTTATTGCACAACATAAGTGATGAATCTATTAGACGGTCTATTAGCGAAAGCGCTTTTCTTCCTGTTTTCTTAAATTCAAAAAGTTGGTGGGAGGTAATCGTGCTCAGGCTCAGTACAAGGCAGTTGTACATATAGTGTGAGTATGCCCTTAGTGAGCATAAGGGACTTCTTTCAAAAACCTTATATGGCCTCTTCCATACACATTCTCTTTAACGCACACAAGCACACAGACTCCTGATGCAACTTGTTATCTGTGCTGAGTAATGAAGATGGCCTTGTAATCTTTTATGGGCCATGTAAACACTTCATCCAAGTTCTGGAAACACCATGTTTCATCAATCAAGTCTAATTTCATCAATCCAAAGGGATTAAATGTTGTTTTCATTGCTCTGTCAGGACTGGTCTCAGATATACTTGTTAGAGATATCCTCATCTGGCCTCATTAGTGGTTAGTTTCATGTAGTTCTCAGTAATGTCTGGTTTGCTTGTTTGAATCAAAAGTGTTTTGCTTCATCCAGTCCAGGTTAACATTGTAACTATTCATAGTTTCTTAATCTGAGTCTTTCCTTATAAGTCCTGCCTGTAAAGGTCTAGTTAATTAATATCTTATTTAGTCTGCAAACTAATGAACAAAATGTGTTCCTTCGTTCCTCGAGCTCAACTCCAAGGTCATGTGTTTGATTCCCAGAGAATGCAAATACAGAACTTTGTGTAAATGTAAACCGCTTTGAATAAATGCTAATGGTAATGTTGGATTAATAGGTGGGACAAATCAGATTATTAGGGGTCAAAATGCATAGAGCAGAAAGACGTATAAGGTGAGAAAGAAACCACGGAGAAAGTGGAGACAAAGGAGAGTAGGTGGAAGAAAGAGTGTTGAAAGATTTAAAGGGTGAAAAAACAGTAAGGTGCACAATAAGAGAATTACAAGACGTAGGATTGGTAGGAATAAAGGAAGATGTCCGACACAGAAAAATGAGAGGCAAAGTGTGAGCGTGAAGGACGGTGACTAACTTAAGCCTGCAATAAAAGGAAACAGAATGTGGTAAGGAAGATGATGTCAAAAACATCTTTTGCCTGAAGCGAATGTGCAGAACAAAGAGTAACCATAAATTCCCATTCATCCATGACAGATTAACTGTGACTCATCAGTAGGAGCCTTTTTTGAGGATACACACATTCAGCTAGCTCTTCTCTTGGATCATGCAGAATCTGTGTCCTCTGCCCACATGCCAAAACATCAGAAGGACATTTTATATGAAACTCACTAGAAGCATGCCTGTAAAACATTTGTAGTCAAAGGATGGAGTTATTTGTTTGCATTGGCCTGAGAGACAGATTAAAAAGACACATGCCCTCGAAACTAATTGGGGTTTTTCTCTTGCATGTTGTTTTTGTGTGCTAGTGGGATCTAAAACCTAATTTTGCCCTTGTATGATGCAAGGACAAGAGACTCTCGTTGCAAAGAAAAAGAAGCATCTCAGATATTTGGATTTGTCTCACTACCTCTGTTTTTGTCCCTTTCCAAAATGGAGAAAATGTAGCTCTTTGAAATGAGATGATGGGTGTAGGAGTGTGTGGGTGTGTGTGTGTATGGGAGCGTCTGGCTGGCACGGTGGTCTGTCCTCACACTCGGTTTCATCACTTAGTGTGCGTTTCCCATGAGAATGCGACTATGGCGATGATTCTGTTTGTAGAGGATTTAAAAGTAAAATGCTCTCTCTCTCCCTTTCTTTGCTTTTGATCTCGGCCTGTCTTTGACTCTCTCACTTAAAAACAGGAGAGCTATTTTCAGTGTGCAGTCTTTCATTTTGTGCCTTACCTGTTTAATGCAGTGCTTAAAGAATGAGGGGGTTTATGCCTGGCTCTGCTTGTTGACACTTTCAGTTTGATGTGTCTGTACCTGTAATGTAAATGACAATTGATGAAATTGTTACACAACAAAGAGACATCTTTTGTTAAATTTTGTACAGTTAATACCATGCTTACCCTGAGCAGCAGGCAGTTTATGTCAGTATATAACTGATTTAACTCAAATGATCAGTTTTTGATTTCTGAAAATCAGTAAAACTGAAATATTGTGAAACCTTTTAAAATATATGATTTCTAATATAATGTTTTAGTATAATTGAAACTCTTTTTCCTGTGATGGCAAAGCAGAATTTTCAGCAGTCATTACTCCAGTCTTCAGTGTCACATGAGCCAGAAATTATTCTGATATGCTGATTTGCTGCTCTAGTAACTTGTCTTACTATTGACAATATTGAAAACAGTTTTTACATTTTTGTGGAAAATGCGGTACATTTTTTCAGGATTCTTTGATGAATAGTAAGCATTTGTTTGAATCAGAAATCTTTTGTAAAATTATAAAGGTATTGACTGGCTAAAATTAGAACTAATCTTCATTAATCGATGCCTTGATAGGAGTAGCTTCAACTCAAATTTTCCATATTATTGTTTTTTGTTGTGTGCTAAGCTGGAAGAGTATCCATCCTGTACAAACGCTGAACTCAGCAGTCTGTATTTCAGGAAACTACTCTCGCTGCTGACAGTGGAAAAGGTCAGAGAAAGTCATAGCTGGTATGGTAATGATTCCATCAAAATGCTAACAGGTGTCTGTACAGATGATGGCTAGTCATCACCCTTTAATATTCCTTTTGTGCATGCTGACAATGCATTTTCCGTTTGTCATCCTTTATTGTGATAATATTTTTTCCTCCCAGAAATCTCCTTTCTTAGACTTAACACTTTCAATGTTGTTACATTAGAGAATAAGGTCATTTGTTCAGTTGATGAATCATAGTTTGATATGAAAAAGGATTGAAGATAACGACAGAAGCGGCATCATTAGATGCAAGATATGCGTCAAATGGAAGTGATACGGGGGATGTGTGTCATTTGCCTTATACTTTAAGCCATTTACACTCTCCATTCACACTTGCGTTTTTCTCACCCTCTCCATCTGGGCCACATCAATTGGATATGAGCAACAGAGCACTGAGATGCACATATCGGCTGTATTTATTCAGAACAAATTTAAGGACTGCTGACCTAAACTGTTCTGCACCTCATTAGTGCACATTTGACTCAATGATACAGTAGAAATTGATTCCAGTATAGGCTGACAGTTTGTTTGGAGGTATAAGAATTAGCAATTGCTTGTAATAAATTGTATCTAATTGATTTAAATGCAGCTAATTGACCCTGAGAGTTTAAGTCTAACCTTCTGTGCAGAATGTATGTTCATCAAAACATGCTGGGGTTTGCTAGGTTGATTTGAACTGAATATGGGATACAAGAGATCATGTTCTCCCCTAATTTAAAAAGCCCCAAAAGCAATTATCGTGAACTGCATCATTGTTTGTTGTTGGTCTGAAAATGCTCCAGATTTTTTTTTCATCTTAAATTTCCATGACAGTGATTGTCACAGTTGAGATTGTTCTCCTTCTCTTACTCCAGCTATCAGGGTTTTCTCCCAGTTATTGAGTTTGTTTTGGAATGAAAGATTAAAGATGTACTGTGAAACCCCATTACCCTCTTAAGGCCCTATAGTGCTCTAGAGAGCACATGAATAATTTAGAGGGACTCAGAGTCCAGAGAGAGTGGCAAAGATCGAAAACATTTAAGTTTCCACTTTAAGCATGAAATGAATGTTCACCTTTTTTTTCTAAATGTATATTTTAGATCTTATTGTGAACAGTTCATCCTTAAATATGTTTCATCTTTAAAAAATTGTTGACCTCATGATGTTTAATGTTTTTAGGGTCATAAGTGGACCTTCAAGGTGAAAACGACAGGTGATGAATTCTGGACTTGTCTATTCATTTCACCTACATTTCAAAATCCAATCAATAACTAGGGCCCTTTGACATCTATTTTATTTTTTTCCTAAATTCTATTCTTTTCTTTTTTTTTCAAAATTAATTTTTTTTACGTTTTAATTTTTCTAGACTTTGTTTTAATGGATAAATTAAATTGTATTAATTAAAAACCATGTAAAACAAATTGAAACCATGAAACATACACAATTTAACAGCAATTTATTAAAAGTTTAACAAAAAGTACATTTTTAAGGCCCAATGAAATACAATTTTTTCCTTCTTAAATTTAGTTTTATTTTTACCAAATTCTGTGTTTTTCATAAATTGTCTGGATTCCATTTTAATGGTTTAATGGCTGAAGTTAAACCAAACTTTTATTTTGACGGGTTGCTGTGAAGTTTCTGTTTGTATATGATATGATGGTGGTTTTTCTCACAAGAAACAGTAAAATGCTCATGAAGCGACTCTCAGAGCAGTTCTAGAGATTGTTTATGTGTTCATGTACTCATATATTGAGGCAGCAGAGGCTGAAAACACCACAAGTGTCACGTGCGCTTCAGTGTGTGTGTAGTAAACGAAACCACATGTCTGCGCCATTCATTCACACAGAGACACGCAGAACATGCAGGATTCATTTTTTAATTGTATTTTTGCAGCTTTATATTTACAGACACTAGTCCATATCACATTTTGATTTAAGTGTACTGACCTACTTTTGATTTATTCATCCAAAATATGGCAAATTCTGTGACATTCTGCGTTAGTTAATCCAATTTTTATGACTGGATTCCGCGATTCTGTCCGCACTTTCCACATTGCGGAAATCTTAGGGCTCTAAATAACTGATGTATAGAATCCTTGCCCCCTACATTTTTTCTTTTCCGATATTCTGTTACAGTCAGATGCGTGCCACACTACGGAAGAAAAGATCTGTATTTCAGTTTCATCATGACTTTAAGGACTATTTGTCCTGATTTGATAAAAGGAATAAATGTTGTTTACATGTTGGTCTGTTCGTCATATACACTGATCAGCTGCAACATTAAAACCACTTACAGGTGACATTGATTATGTTGTTATTATGTTGTTATACAATGGCACCTGTCAAGATGTTGGATATATTAGGCAGCAAGTTATCAGTCAGTTATGGAGTTTCATGTTTTGGAAGCAGGAAAAATGTGCAAGTGAAAAGTTTTGTGGGGTGTTCCCAGTACGCAGTGGTTAGTACCTACCAAAAGTGGTGCAAGGAATGGTCATGGGCGGCCAAGGTTTATGGATGCTCATGGGGAACGAAGTCTAGCCCATCTTGTCCAATGACACAGAAGAGCTACTGTAGCTCAAATTGCTGGAAAACTTAATGCTGGCCATGATAGGAAGGTGTCAGATCACACACTGCATCACAGTTTGCTGTGTATGGGGCTACATACTGGTCAGAGTGCCCTTGATGCCTACAGTGGGCGTGTGAGCATCAGAACTGGACCAAGGAGTGGAAGAAGGTCGTC
The DNA here is from genome assembly GCA_021397915.2 of Tor tambroides. NCBI lineage: Eukaryota > Metazoa > Chordata > Actinopteri > Cypriniformes > Cyprinidae > Tor > Tor tambroides. The sequence goes on along the minus strand of JAFVLL020012674.1, from coordinate 100,156 downwards.
TGGTCTGATGAATTTTCTTTTAGATCAAGTGGATGGTCGGTGTGCATCATTTACCTGGGGAAGAGATAGCAGCAGGATGCAGGCATGTAGTGTTATGCTCTGCGCAGTGTTCTGCTGGGAAACCTTGGGTCTTGGCATTCATGTTACTTTGGCATGTACCACCTAGCTAAAGACTGATGAAGACCATTTAACCCTGTTCATGCCAATGGTGTTCCCTGATAACAGTGGCCTCTCTCCGCAGGATAATGCACCCTGCCACACTGCAAAAATCGCTCAGGAATGGTTTGAAGAGCATGACAAAAAGTTCAAGGTGTTGCCTTGACCTCCAGATTCCCCAGATCTCAGTCCGCTTTAGAATCTATGGGATGTGCTGGACCAACAAATCTGGCCCCATCTCACAACTTGCAGGACTTAAATGATCTGCTGGTGCCGGATACCACAGGACAAATTCAGAAGTGTGGATTCAATGCCTTGACGCATCAAAAATGTTTTGGCATCATCAGGGGGACTTACTCAATATTAGGCAGGTAGATTTAATGTTGTGGCTAATCAGTGTAAAGCTGTCATGTGGCTTCAGATGACTTGAAATTTAGTGCCCAAGTTGTTTGAAACACTTTTATGATACACTATACTTTTATGGTGCTTTGCATCCTTTCGATGGTTGAAAGATTTGGTTGCTGTTCTTTGCCAGTGGATGGAAAATAGCAATCAGCACAGTCTTAAAAATTTCTCCTTTCATGCTTCAGTGAAGAAAGTTGACAAGAGTAAATGTTAACTGACATTTATGTTAAAGTCAGGAATATAAATATTTGTAATGAGACACTGAATGATCATTCATAATCTACGATCAGTCATTTTAATTAGACATTTGAGCCACTACAGTACAGTGAAAATGGATTTTGGTTTACATACGTCACAAATTTAGATTACTGAGCCTAAAACAACAACAAAGTATTTGCAAAAATACATATCACATAGTGCAAGCACATTTTGAGATTTCAAGCTTTGTTTGAAAATGGTTAACCTTGATGAGATACAGAATTGGTTTGACAGCATCCTCTACTGGTTGTTTTGAGTACCACAACCTTCGTCTCACAGGACATAGAGGCCTGGTTTCACAGACAGGGCTTAGGTTAAAACAGGATTAGGCAATAGTTCAATTAGGACATTTAATTACTTTTTATAAACATGCCTTTGAAAAAAACAATACTGATGTGTATCTTAAGACAAAACAAATTAAGGCACTGACGTATTTTAAGATCAGTTAGTACAAGTTGCTTTAAGTTGAAACAGCTAAGACTTACATATTAGTCTGGGATTAGGCCTAAACCTTGTTTGTGAAACCGGGGGAGAATTTCATGAATTGCTGTTCACCAGATTTTTTTATCTATAGAATGAAGCAGAGTTCAGAGGTTAAACGTCACAACAGGGCCATAATAATAAAGAAAAAGGAGGAAGGTCAAGGTTTAACATTGCCTGGATTTGAACTGCCTTTTTATTATGAACGGATGAATAATTATGCTGCCAGTTTGAGTTGAGGGAAACAGGAATGTGATATTTATCCATATAAAGATTCTTTCTCTTCCTCCTGTAGAGAGCCTGATGCTAGGTACAGAGATGGAAATGCAGCTGGTGGAGGGCACAGTTGTGGCCTTGGAGAACTCTCTGAAAATGTGGCTACATGACCAGGGCGGAGACAGAGAACACCTGCACTTGTTTTTACCCCCCTTCTTTCACCTCACAGGGTTCTACACCACACCCTACCAACAGCAGGCCAAGCCCGGGTAGAAACACACACATGAATATTGCACAAGCATCCACTAAAATGTTCAATTGGAAATCAATTTCTTGCTGTACATAGCTCCAAAATGAATATTTTAGTTAAGCGTGTTGTGTTTTATGTGTCTGCTTATAATGTATGGGTATGTGATGTTGCTTATGCTCATGTCCCCCTCTGCAGTCTGTTTGAAGTGTGACATGCAAGAGAGACTTCTCAGCCCAGCCCAGCTTCCCAGTACTCCTGACCTTGGAGTGAAGACTGAGAGCATTCAAGATTTCCAGCCCCCACACAAGAGTCTGGCCAATCAGAACCCCTCTCCGCAGCGTCTGCGAGTTGTCAAGTACAGTCACGTCTGTAGTTAAATTTTGTTTTACCAGCAAAGCTGTAAGCAAATGACAACAGATTAGCCTTAAGCATGACTTTGACATTTTTTGTGAATAGGGTTTTATCACAGAGTTCCCAGACTGCTGTAATGGTGTATATTTTAAATTTATCACAGATCTAGGGAAGTCCACAGTAGTGGTTTTGATGACTAACTATGTTCATATATATTCAACAGGAACACAAAAACTCAGTTTAAATGTGGCCTCTGAAACGGTTAATGTTCAAGTATGCTGTGTGAGGGTGAAGGGGAGAAAAAAAATGGACTACGCAAAAGTCAATATGATGGAGTCAGGTTTTTATCAAACAGCTCTGTGTTTGAGTCTTCTGTTTCCCACAAACAGTCATACATTGTATTCCCCTTGAGTGTTTTGCATATGATTTTCATGCACATGAGGTCATTCTTCCAGGCACTGTGATACAATCATACTACTTGTCCCCACCTAGTCATTATGGACCAATATGACATATACTTGCATAATTCCCTTTCACACATGTGTATCTTTTTGTCAGTTTTACTCACACAGGGTTTGTGAGACACTTACCTCTTTTAAGAAATTAATGCTTTTATTCAACAAGGGTGCATTCTATTGATCAAACGTGGCAGTAGTTAAAATGATTTGTTTGATTTCGATTATCAAACTTTCAATTAAACAAATAATCCTGAAATCAATGTATCATGGCTTCCACAAAAATATTAAGCAGCATAACTGTTTTCAACATTGATGATAATAATAAATATTACTTTCTTATTGTACCAAATCAGCATATTAGAATGATTTCTGAAGGATGATGTGACACTGAAGACTGGAGTAAAGGCTTTTGAAAATTCACCTGTGCCAATCACAGAAATAAATGACATTTTTCTTAAAATAGAAAACAATTATTTTTAACTACAATAATAGTAATAATATTAACAGTATTAATAGTTTAATTCAACAATTAAGCATCAATCTAAAAAATAAATATTCAGATCTAGCTGTTTTGTTTGTGTGTGTGTGTGTGTGTGTGTGTGTGTGTGTGTGTGTGTGACAGAGTTCTTCATGCCAGTGGTGTGTGTCAGTCTGTGCTGTATGGACTACCGCTCATCATCAGACCAACCTCATGCTGGCAGCTGGACTGGGATGAAATGGAAACAAACCAACAGACATTTCACGTTCTCTGCCACATACTAAAAATCAGTGTCTGACTGTATGTGTGTGTTTGTTTGTGTGTGTTCATAGAGCACAGCTATGTGATAATCTGTTATGTGAGGGATCTGAATATTTTTGTTTACTTAGACCCGTGACTGGCTCCTTTTGGTCTGCTCAGAGTCGGGGTCAGGTTCAGGTTCAGGTTCTGGTGTGTTCTCCTACTATATACTTCAGTCCTCTGGTTCACTCGCTCTGTTTTTGAAACTTATGCTAACCTGCTGCCTGCCTGTCTCAATGGAGGACCCACCACTTCCTGCACTCGTCTCTTTGGAGGTACCATTACATTATAGAAAGACGTCATAGACTGGTATTGCATGGCGCTGACATACAAATATGGCATGGAACACTGAATGGCTCAAACACAACTCAATTCTAATATTTAGCATCAACAACTGGATCTCTGTAATGAGAATAATTAGTATTATTAAAGGGATAGTTCATACTGAAATGACAATTCTGTCATCATTTACTCATCCCACTAATCTATATATAATTCTCTATTATAGAATAGATCAGTGACTCATCCTTATGTCACTCTAAACCTGTATGACTTGTTTTTCTTCAAAAGAGTGGTTAAAAAAGCACAAAAGAGACATTTTTCTGAATATCTTCTTTTATGTTCCACAGAAGAAACATAGTCATACAGGTTTAGAATGACTTGAGGGAAAATTAAGTAAATAAGTTCACTTACACTTTACAAACTGATCATAATCATCTTTGATTTTACACCTCTATGATGATCATGTGACCACTGTTTCCAGAGCTCCCTGGATCAGCTTGAGAAAGACCCCGTCTTTAACCCTCTCTGTCTGGACTCCAACCTTTACCGACACCTTAGAATTAGAGGTTTGCTCACCCGCTCATCACAATCATTTGGAGCACAAGGCCAGGGCCGCAGCCATCGCAGGGGCGCCAGTCGACCACCAGAGGGCTCCACACAGCATCAGGTTAGAGGAGTAGAATGGAACAAAATGTCTAAGACGTGCATAACAGAGTAATGAGCAGAATAGAAAAGAAGATCTGTTGACTAGCATTTGATCTGCAGTTTGCTATAATTGGAGTTTAAGCTGGACAGTAAGCTGAAGTTGATAGCTGTAGAATTATTGGTATTATTATAACTTTTGATTAACTTCTTGATTTCATTATAAAAAACTGAGATATGACAAACCAGTGTCAGTAGTGTTGACATAAGTTGACCTAAATAGATTCGATGTAATCAGGTTATAGCAAAGCTTCAGGAACTTTCAAACACTACTCTTTACATTGTGCTATTTTAGTTGAGCTCTAAATCTGAATCCAAATTTTGTAAAAGCTAAACTTCATATAAATAGAGAGGAGATATATTTCTACGAAGCATTTATCTACAAAGATAGTTGAATGGGTTGAATTGGGAAATTATGTGTGTGTGTGTGTGTGTGAGTGATGTTGAAAGGGGGAAATTATTGCCCCAGAGAGCAAAAACGAAACCAAGCACTGGCCTAATATTGAAACACCCACACAAGAGGAAGACAAAAAGAGTGAAAGGGAGAATGAAAATGATAAAGAGCAGTAAAAATAAATGGCTCAGACTCAACATGACCGATTTTCCAGCCACAAGCACTTTGTGATGTCACACTATCAAAAATATATTTATGATCGATAGAAAGATTCAAAACACAAAAATGGAGTAATTATGCTAGTGCACTGAGGAACAAATTTGACAGGAGGTATTTGTATTTTAAATAAAGCATGCAAGTTCCACCAGTTGATAAACAGTTTGTCAGACCTGATCATCATGTTGTCCAGCATGATTTGAGAAGATCCAAAGAGCATCCTGAGCTTCAGTGGAAATGGAACATCTGATCATCAGTACAGTGTCACATTATCACATGTAAATTTACTCATTTGATTAGTGAACTAAAAATAGTGCAAAAACTGAACATTTATTATTCGTTTTTACATCATAACATTCTTTGTTTCAAAATTAGATTTTAACCAGTTTTAGGAAGTTTTGCCTAAAGGGGCTAAAGCTGCATAAGGTCACAATGACACTTACAGCTAGGCTTGGAGGAGGAGCAAAACAGACACTCAAGTCATGCAAGACTTTGGTTGCAGTCAAAAACAAAGCATGCCAAACAAATGCTGTAATAGAGAGTTTGACATGTTCTAGAACTATGTTTTGCTGTTGCTTACTCTCTCATTTTTCTGTGTTGTCATTTTTTGGTTGGCAGGGTCGGCAGTCTCAGAGTCGTGTGCGAGCCACAGTGGCCCCGCTGCCTTCCATCCCTTTAAACAAGATGCCTCGCCGTTTATTAACCCTCAGCCACTCGCGACCCTGTGCTCCTGCCCTCTTTTTCCAGGACAGCTATGAGGAGGAAGACCCTTTGATGATCCAGTGATGAGAAAGAGAAAGCATAAAACTTTCACTGTGAGAGGAAATTGCACATTCATATTCACACTCACACTGACTGACACCAACCGTTTCTAAACTCCCACAGACAGGATGTTACATACTTGCACATGATCAGACACACACTGTTATATATACAGCTAATTTGAAAAATATATTTGCAATACAAATTTGGTGTACTATTCAGAGAGCACTGTACTGTACAATAGAGAACAGTACTGAATTTAGATTCTCTCATCTAATGCAGAGCAAGTTTTAAACGCTCAATATACACCTTAGGCTAGCTATACAGACCATTCCTTATTTCTTTAATAATAGTTAATTGTTCGGTTTTCAGAATACAGTTTAGTAGAGCAACATCACAGCTCCATTTATCTCCTTACATCTGAAAAACATTACAGCACAGATTAAATAACCTCATTACTTCTCCAAATAAAAACTTCAGCAACTTTGAGACTGACACTGCAAAATCAGCCCTCATAATTCAGACACTTGGTACGCAAAAACAAGCTATTTTGTGACCCAAATGTTTGCAATTAAACCAGTCCTCATAGTAACTAGCGTGATTTCACTTTTGGAGGAGTAATTAAACTAACTGTTGTTCCATACGGTTTAACAAAGCCTGCACCGCAACTGGGAAAAAAAATTTAATTGTGAACTGCTGAGGCTGTTAAAATCAAATACAAAACCACAGAATTGTAAAAAGACAAGAAGAAAGGCTGTTTAAAGAGAGAGAACTGCCTTCTCTGTGTAAATGCTGTGGCTAGAAGGCTCTGTAGAGAGTTGAGGAGGAAGAAGGCCAGAGTAGTGGAAAAGTAGAGCCATTGTCTTCCTTTATGGAAGCTTCCAGTGCAGCCCCAAGGGAGACGCACTGTACTCAGCTGAGCAGGAATTCAAGGCCTTCAATGAGTTACAGAAAGCGAAGAGAGGGGAAAAGAAAGAAAGAGGTCACTCTGTGCAGCCCCGTGACCTCTTGGAACAAGGTTCAGCTTTGGAGGCGCTGGTTTAGAGTTGCGAGAGCAGAGGGATGCGATTCTGAATGCAGACTGAGGTCAGAGCTCTAATGTTACTCAATAAGCCTCTATTACTAGACCCCATCAGTATTGCCTCATTAAGTTTTCCGCCATTCCACCCACCTGGCACCGCCTACGCCTTGTCTTTATGACATCATGTTGAGGTTTGGCATTGTGCAAATGGCACAAAAAGCAGACATAGAGAGAGGATCTCACGTCATTTTCCCCTCTTTTTTCATATTTTACGTTCACAATTTCCTAACTTTTTCAGTTGTTACGAAACATTCAGTAGGGTTTTTTTTAATGTTTTGCAAATGTCTCTCAACTTCTGGTTAACTCATGTTTTAAGCATGTGTTAAGAATATTCATTGTAATCATTTTTGATCTTGTTAATCTTTGTAAACACTTTTTATTTATATATTACTTCTATATTTTTATCAACACTTTATATTAGAAATGGTTTTCAAATTATTCATTGCTGTTGTTTAATGTTTTGCTGTTGCACTTTTAAGAATAAAAAACCTTAAAAACTGAAATTTTACACGAGAATGAAATCAAATAGGCAAGCCTAAAGGTAATCCATTAAAAAGAACTGTTCAAATTTGACTATATCATATGTTTTTGTTTTTTAAAGAAAATTTACAATACATTAATGCTGTCTAAACATATATAAGGCTTTTCAAGAAAATGTTCAATTAAATGTTAAATATTTGCCAGTGTGTGTACTATTCAACTTTTTTGTCAAAAGTTAATTTTATGTATTTAATAATACACACATTTGGTGATTAACGGAAAAAGTTGTGTTCACTGATGTGTACTCTAAGAACTGTACAGATGTAAGATGTGTACTGTGAGATTCTTTTAGTTAAATTTTGATTGAAAGATGTAGCATTTTCAAGTAACGAACGCACTTCCCCATCATTTGCCTCATACATCAGAGAACAACAGCTCAGTTCTGTTTTCCGTTTGGTTATCCAAGCATCAAGTGGCCAGCGGAACGAAAACATAAACGGAACATAAGAAAACAGGAACTAGTACAACATGAGAAGTGCATCCAAACTGAACCAATGTGTACCTTTTTTATCCACATGATGCCAAAACTGAAACTGATAACTTGACCTCCTTATACACTATTTAAAAGCTTTAGTGGCAAAATAAGTCTCTAAATAGAAAGCATCTGTGCTTATCATGATGAACCAAGTCTACTGTACACCAGATTTTGCTCGTCTCAAATATTTATTCAGTATGTTTGTATTATATCCAAGAACAAGTAACTAGATAGACAAATAACTGTCAAAATACATTAAAAAATGATACTGACTGCAAATGACGATGATAAGAAGAGAGTGGAAAAGACGTGCTGTCAGTCCACTTCCTTTTTTAATATCTAAAAGTAATCTGCTGTTAAAATTTAGCACTGCAACCCAGTATGATGATAAACTATGCTTTTTGAACAAGTCAGTCCTTGGACCAAATGAATGCATTCTTTTTAGATGAAGGACTCTGCTCTGTCAACACATTCACTGCTTTTCTGCTTAAGAGCACTAAACGTTGAAAAAATACAGCAGAATGTGATGAATAGATCAGATTTTGGCGGTCCGCTCAAAAGAAAAAAAAACTGAAAGAAAAGACTTGGGGAGACTGGAGAGAGGACAAAAGGAAATGAGTGCGAGGGCGAATGAGAAAGAAAACAGGACAGGGAACAGTCTGTACCTTCACACACTGCCAGGCAGACACACATTAACTCAGCCAACATTTAACTCCCATTTGAAGTAAGGCCCCTATTTTACACAGATGGTTAATATTCACTTTGCATCAGGATTATCCCTCAGATGTCAGACACTGTTCAGGACAACAGAGGACTAGATGAATAAGGGACTGAGAGTGAAGGCTCGGGCAATTCAGGGTGATTTCATGCCCTCTTAACAAACCAAGTCCAGATCTTTCCTTCGATATGCATCTACTTGTACATTTTTGGAAATGGAAAAGTAAGAATAACTAGAGAATTCTCTTGTACTATCATTTTTATTATCATCGTCATCATGTTAAACAACAGCACAGCTGCTGACTCATTCGCACACATATAAAACACACACACACACACACTCAAAGCAGTGGATTAGTATCCTTTTGCTACAATCTCCATGCAAAACAATTCAAGGTTTGTACGTGCAATAACTGACCTTTTTGTCTTTGCACTTCAACCAGTAAATTGGATCTGGCAGATAACGTTCACATAACAACACTCAAATTCTCCAGGGAGCCGAGTGTTACAAGTGCTGTAGAATCTCTTCCGATACAAAAGTCACAGACTCAAATTTACAAAACAGGATTACTTTGCCCAAGAAGTGCAAAAATCTGGCATGTGCCAGTACAAGCCCTTTCAGAGGGCTTTATCCACATAAAAGTTTTGTACAGTCTTAGCTCTCAATCATTTTGACAGTCAGTGACTACAAGACTGAGGTTTCAATCCGAGCACTGACGCTGAGCCCTCCCTTGTTAACCATGAATGCATTTCCTTCAATTAAACATCTAAGGGTTAAGGAAAAGGAGACCAGACTGCCTAAATGCTGACAAAGGTTAGGTCAAATGTCACCTAAGTTGTCATAGATGATGTCTGGAGACTGCATGGTAGGATGCCATGCATTTGGAGGCGGCTGATGTCTAGATACTTTACTGTAAAGCTCCACATTGTTTCCTGCACCAGCACCTCTTCTGCTACCTTCCGTGCTGTTGTGGCTGTTGCTACTGTTATTGTTGTTCAGGTTAGCACTGCCTTTAATTTGAGGCAGCGGAGGAGGGTCTTTCTTGGGCAGTGCTACTTTGCCTGGTTTGGGTGCTGTGACAGGTTTGGGGCCTTTTGGTCTGGGGATTGGCAGTGGTTGTTGAGCCAACTCGTGACCTTGAGGCTCCTCCGTTCCCCTGGTTCTCCAGGGATGCATTTCCAACCGTGCTTCGTCATAAAGCGTGATAATAGGCTGTGCAGATAAGGCACGTCCCTCTGGCTCATCGTAGATGTGCTCTGTTGGACCTCCATCTGCAGGATGCCTGCTTCGCCCATCGAGTCCTAATGCCATTGTCCTCTGCACCAAGTCCAGACTGATCTGATCATAGATGTCTGAATAGAATGGCTCAGGCTTGATGCCCGGGTGGCGGCTACCCCCCTCGTCGCCAGTTGGCCTGAGGCGTGGGTTAGGAGTGGGCATGACTTTGATACTGTCCACCGGGTCCGAGTACAAACAGTCTCCTGGACTGGGCGGCGGACGGACCGAGTCAGCAGGCTCCGAGTACAGACTCCCTTGGTCCTCTAACAGATTTTTGGACCCACGTGGCATGGGAGATCGTGGTGGGGTCCCACCAACGGGAGGTGGCGGCTCTGGAAGGCTTCGGGCCTTTAAATTTTTCCCATCGCTCTCCTTTCTACCAAAGACACCATCCGCAGACCCAGGCTTGCTACCACCTGAATCTCCATCTGGTTCGCGACTGTTTGCTTCTGAGATGGCAGCACGGATCTGCTGGAGAGCTGGGCAGTCAGAGTCTAATGATGGACAACTTTGGTGTCGTTCTTCAGCTTGGGCTTTCTGCTCCCGAATGGATTCCTCAACAATGTGGAATATTTCATTTCCCTGCTTTGTCTCGAAGGTGAAGTTCCCCGGCCCAGATTCACATCTTCGTCCGGCTTCAAAAGAGAACATAACCTGCAGAGAATGTCAGAAATGTGACAATATTTCATTACTTTTATTTTTTATTCTCTTATGCACAACATTAAACTTGCTATTATAGATTGAATTATATAATTCAAATTTATTAGATTATATTTTATATTTTTAGTTTTTATTTGAATTTTAGTAGTTGTATTATTTGTTTTTGTTTTATTTATTTTTTTCTCAGTTTTTATTTGTTGTAACATTTTTAACAGTTTTGGTTAATGATAATAACTTTTGGGGCAAAAAAATGGACCCAGCACACTGGGCTTTTTAATCTTTTTTTAGTCACAGTTTAGATTAGGGACCAGTTCTCACTATTAACTAACTATTAACTATGACTTTTGCCTCAATAAACTCTTCATTTTCTACTTATTAATAGTTAATAAGGTAGTTAAGTTTAGGTATGGGGTAGTATCAAGGGATCTAAAATATGGCCATGCATTATAAGGCATTAATAAGTACTAATAAACAGCCAAAATGATAGTAATATGCATGCTAATAGTTAACTAGTTAATAGTGAGAACTGGTCCCTCAACTAAAGTGTTACAGTCTTTTCAAACCATCATGACCTGCATTCAGTAGTCATTCACCACACTAGCTCTGCCTTCCACCCACTCATAAAGGAGAGAGGAAGGCCAGCTTCCTGTACCAAGGCAGTTTCTATAGTAATGACAGGAAGCAGAGTTGGAAACAACAGTGGCTTAGGTTCCTGCTTTATATGTCATCTGTAGTATGAGGCCAGCTGTCTGCAACTATGTTGGGTTAATGCAAACAGCCTTTAGATTAATTTAGACACACTGTGAGCAGTCTACATTATAAGGGATGAGTGTCTGAGAGCTACAAAGGCTAAGATTGAATGCAGTCAATGATGAAGGTCATCTATCACCTGTTACCATCCTACAGAAGATATTCAGTGGTATTAAATGTTGATCATTGGTAGCAATTCACACTGATTTTTATTAGCTTGAAACATTTAATCAGAAATGACTGAAACTCACCCTGTCTCTTCCATAGCGCCGGAGAAGCTTGTAGGGCCATACGAGTAAATCCTCTTTAGTCTTGGGGTCCTTCAGGATAAGGTTGTCCACGTTAGCCCTAAGCCAGTAATTACCGGAGAGACCACAGCGCTCTGATGCTTCTGTCCTCTGGACACTCACCCGAAACTCATTAACTGCAAAACAGAACAGATTCAAGTGAAAATGTGTATATGAAACTCCTTGTTGTGAATTCGGTTCACGTATACAGTAATATCACAGCTCAGGTCTAATTTGTATGTGATTCAATGACAAAAAGAAAAAAAAAAATAACATGATAAAGAAAAGGAAATGTCTTTATAAAATCAAGTTTAAAACACACGTCAAGTTCTTAGAAATGTACTCTCTGTGTTGGTTTTGAAAAAAAAAAAAAAGATCAGTTCAAGGGAGCTTTATTGGCATTTCGCTATATGTGGAAACATACAATGGAACCAATGTCGTGCCTCGTGGACCATGGTACAGTACATACAGTATTTAAACATAAATATAGACATATAAACCATAAAAGTACAAATACATAAAACAAGTAAGAACATACACATAGCTAACTTACTAAAAGAAGTCATCTAACTATACATATTCTTCACATAAATACTTTACATATACTTTGGACATATATTTTGGGGTTCACATGTAAAAACACAGTGGTACAAAGAACAGGCTAAATTTAATAATTCTGAAAATGTGATGTGTGTAAAAAGCAAATATATTTTTTCCTTAAATCTTCGATTCATGTGAGTGTACACATCCTAATTATTAGTAAATTTATTTAAATACATTTATTTTTCAAGGTAAAAAGTATTTTTAAAAAATCATGATTACACTTTTGGGGAGTTGCATCACATTTTTACAGTCTGAACTAATTAACTATTTTAAAAAGCCTTTTTTTATTATTTTAATGAGGCCTTCTCTAATCATTAAGTGGTGTATTCAAGTTATTATGTCACAACCTTTTATAGATACCAATAAGGTTTACCAGTAACTGAAAAAGAGACAATATATATTAGGGCTGGATGATTAATCGAAAAGTAGTTGAAACCGAAATTCAAAACCTCTAACCCACGGCAGCAGCCTGAATTGGCAACCCTGACTTTCCCCTTAAAAATATACTACCGTGTGAGGTCACACGACTCCATCCAGTCAGTGGCATGAAAGCAAAATAGAACTCGAACACCGAGTCATCTGAGCAACCGGCGCAGCGTAAAAATATGCTTTTTACATATTTTTAATGTGAAAATATCCTTTTTACATTAAAACTGAAATGTGACTTTTCATTTCAAGAAATGTGTGCTTTGATTTCATTTGTTCGAAATATTCAATAAATAACCACAAATAGTTTGTTTCCTTCAATTATTTTAAAATCACAAAGATAAGAAATTTAAAAATATTAATATGATATTTATATAAAAAATATTAATATGAAAAAAAATATTTTAAAAAAATAAAAATATAAAAAAATATATACCACCTTTAATAGTTGAGCATATTTACAGTATAAACCTTGTCAGTGGCAAATAAATAAATAAATAAAATAATCATTCAGTTGATCGAGATTTTGATTTTAGGTCATATCGTCCAGCCCTAATATATATGCAGATACAGCGCCCTCCACTAATATTGGCACCCTTGGTAAATATGAGAAAAGGTGGATGTGAAAATAAATCTGCATTGTTTATCCTTTTGATCTTTCATTCAAAAAATTCACAAAATTCTAACCTATCATTGAAGTAAAACAATTGAAAGTGGGGGGGAAATCTCATTGTGAAATAAATGCTTCCTCTAGTTCATATTGGCCACAATTATTGGCACCCAATTATTGCAATGTCCTTTTCCCAAGATAGCAGCCCTGAGTTTTCTCCTGTAATGCCTGAAAGTTTTGGAGAACACCTGATAAGAGATCAGAGACCATTCCTTCATGCAGAATCTCTCCAGATCCTCCAGATTCACAGCTCCATGTTGGTGCTTCTCCTCTTTAGTTCACCTCACTCATTTTCTATAGGGTTCAGGTCAGAGGACTGGGACAGCCATGGCAAAAGCTTCATTTTGTGCTCAGTGACCCATTTTTGTGTTGATTTTGATGTTTGTTTTGGATTATTGTCCTGATGGAAGAGCCAACCACAGCCCATTATAAGATTTCTTTTTATCTGTTGATATTTGAGAGAATCCAAGATGCCATGCATCTGAACAAAGGCAATCAGGATCTCCGGCAGAAAAACAGGCCAACAACATTAAGATCCAGCAGTATGTTTAACTGTGGGCATGGGAGTACTTTATCCCTGTTTGTACTAAACCCATCTGGTGGGTTTGCTGCCAAAAATCTCTTTTTTTAGTTTCATCTGACCATAGAAGCCAGTGTCATTTGAAGTTCCAGTCGTGTCTGACAACTGAATATGTTGGATTTTGTTTTTGGATGACCGAGGAGAATTTTTCTTGAAACCCTCCTGAACAATATGTGGTGATAGGGGCTGTTTGATATATATATTTTTTAGGCTTTCTGACTCCAAGACTAATTTCTGCAGTTCTCCAGCTGTGATCTTGGAGAGTCTTTGGCCACTCAAACTCTCCTCCTCACCATGCATTAGGACGATATAGACACACGTCCTCTTCCAGGCATATTTCTAACAGCTTTAGTTGATTGGAACCTCTTAATTATTGCCCTGATGGTGGATTTGTGGATTTTCAATGCTTTAGCTTTTGTCTTACAGCAACTTTCTATTTTGTGAAACTCAATAATCTTGTTCTGCACATCAGAACTTTATTGTTTGGTTTTACTCCTTGTGATGGATGATTAAGGGAATTTGGCCTTAGTTTTCTTTATATTTATAATCCTTTGGAACAGGAAGTCATAGCTGGACAGTTTCATGCTCCTAGTCTCTGTCTGAATGCTAAAAAAAAATGTAAATATGAATGGGAATATACTTCAGAGATATTTTACTCATAAGAATTTCCAGGGGTGCCAATAATTGTGGCTAGCATGCATTGGAGAAAAACATTCATTTTATCATGAGATTTTCTCCCCATTTTCAATTGTTTCACTTCAATGATAGGTTAGAATTTTGTGAATTTTTTTGAATGAAAGATCAAAAGGATAAACAATGCAGATTTATTTTCACAGCCACCTTTGCTCAGATTTACCAAGGGTGCCAATATTAGCAGAGGGCACTGTATATATTTTTCCCCCAGGTAAGTATTACTTCTGAAGTAAGTTGAAACTATTTATTTATATACCACTTTTCACAATACACATCATTTCAAAGCAGCTTTACAGAGTTTCATGATTTTAATACCTAAATGCCCACATTTAGCAGTTTAGAACTGGACGATAGTATAGTTTACATCTGACAATATAAACAATTATACATTGACAACATAAGGAATCAAGCTGCTGAGAATTATTCTATACAATTTATAACAATTTTGTGTGTGGCTTACAAGTAAATGTGCTTAAATGTGGCTTGTAAGTAAAACTGAAAGTTCTTTGAATCAGGAAATTAGCCAACACTGGTCTTTTTCAAATCACATAGGAACAATCCACAATGTAAAAAAAAAAAAAAAAAAAAGTACAACCAGGATGTTTTTCATTTGATGGGTCTCGTATGCTATTTCCCTGCTAAGGTCAGCAAAGATATGCTTCTGCTTATCAGAGACTACAGGCAGTGAGCGCCGATTACCCTACTTTCTTCTGCCTCTATAAATGCTCCCATGCAAACTGATAACATAGAAAATGAGTTGCTCCACTCTAATCTTCATTCATTTTCTTGTCTATCTCTGGATTGGCTTTCAAACAAAATACCAACAGACACTGGACAGGACACCAAAAACTATTACCCATGCATTATACTCTAATACCCACTGTTATAAACCGTCATGCCAGAAAAGGTCTATACAAAGGAGATAATTGAGTGCCAAAACTGTTTCGTTGCAAGCCTTTTAAATGTCAGCTCCCACACTCTGAGGAAGTCAATGCTGCCCTTACTAAAAACAGAAGTGATCGCAAACTATTTCCCTAGAAACACTCAAGAATGCACAGCAGGAGCAGAGGGTAGTCTGTGAACTGAGTGGACTTAGCAGTGACTCCTTGACTGTTTACCTAGCATAGCACTGGATGAAGTGAGTGCCAGCCATGAAGGAGGGGGCAGGGGAAATGCCTGAGATTTTGCTCCACTTTCTGTCCTCCTCCATTTCATTTGTTAGCCCTTTGCGTCTTTCACTCAGTGACTATTCAAATTAAATGAGTGTGACACAGCCAGCTACGTCCTTCTGGAAACAGCTAAGTGTCACCACATTCAAGAGCTCTAATATTTCAGGCATTGTGACTAACATGAGCAGGGAATTTGCATGCAGTCCATTTGCATCTAACAGAACATTTTTGTCTTCACTGAGAGCAGTTTTGCTGGTCTAGCAACCAAAAAGCAACTGAATTGACAGTGGAGGTGATGTCAAGTCCTACGCTTTGTGAATCTCACTGCATATTATGAAATGAGCACTTGGAACTGTATAGCTTAAATGAAAAAACAGCTGGCTCACACAACTTAAACCAGTTGGTAGAAACACTTTAAGCATGAGTAAATTCATACTGTGCCACGTGTTGCTTCTTACCTTCCTCTCTGGAGAAATAAATGAGATTCTCTGCCATTTGAAGCTCTTGCTGTCCATTTGAGTCAATACTACCGAGAGAACCACTTCCTCCCTTAGAGCGATAGAGACAGAGAGAGAAAGTGAGACAGAAAGAGAGAGATGCAGAGTTAGTATCTGTGTTATTCCCTTTGGAAATTCTCAACATGTCTGGAATGGATTTCCATGTTTCAGAACACCTTAAGACATGGTTAAAAGGTTATTATGCTTGTCAAATAGTTGAATAGAATTCATCCATGGTTAAGCCTGTGAAACAACAATCAATCATTGATTTATAGTTTGTTTTTTTTTAGCTATAGATAAAAAAGCTTTTGAGCTTTCAGGGGGGTATAAAAGTCTTAAAGGTTGAATCGCATGAAGAAATGGCCTAGCCATATAAAACAATAATAAAAGCCTATTATTAGGATTATTCATATCTTTATTAAATAGTAATATTTATTTATTTATCGTCTGACATTATTTTCATGATATTATGCTCTCAAAATTCTCATTTCTGGACAATTTTATTCTCATTATGCTTTTTTTTTTTTTTTTGAGAAAATACTATAAGGAGCAAATACTAATATAATTTCTTAGAAAAAAAGTGTCACATCTCTCATTTTTCTCAAAGCCACAAGTGTTAACCACACTGAACTTAGAACCATTAACAAGTCTCCATGATGTCGTCTCACCTGAAAAGCAATCTCGCACATCTTCTCCACCCACTCATTGGTAATATATTTCTCAGCTGCAAAGACGTACGTCTTGTCATTGGTCTCCACACAGAAGGCGGCCATGTTTTCTTTGGGGCAGGTTTCAGTGACAGCAGGAAGTATGCTGATGCATTCTGACAGACGAATGATCTTCTTGTCCATTTTCTTAGTGCTAGGTTTATCGTTGGCGCTGCCCGAGCAATCGTAAAACTCAAGCCGTGCAATGCCGTTTTGACTCGCTGGGTAGAGTACAAACCAGTTCTTCTTCCATTTCTAAAAAGGGAGAGAGGGATAAGAGGAAGCTTTTACTCTTTGATGAAGAACCAGCAGTGTCTTGGGGGAATTCAACTATTATTCACTTATGGGTCTAAAAATGTCTGAAATTACATGCATACAGAACTATTTCTGTTAGTTTGAGTCTAAACAGAAACATACACAGAATATAGGCTATGTCAACTCATGTTGCCTCAAGTTGCTAACCATATTAAAGTCTTCATGAAATGGAAAATCAGCCCATCTATAATTCGTTTCACTTTGATATACTGTATGTCACAATATGGAAGAAAACTTGTTAGATTGTGACTTTAAAATGATCAACTTCCAGGTAGCTGCAAATTATTGTTGATGTCAACACCCCTTAATCAAGGCCATAAAGAGGAGTGCCAAATTTATGTCACTTTCTTTATTTAGCATCTGGATCATAATGCTGAGGTCAACAAAAGGAATTGACAATGACTTTCAAGCCCCTTCCTCCAGATGGACAATGAAAACATATCTGCAGCAAATAAAAGACATCTATGTGTATATGGGTGTATGTGAGAGAGGAGTGTGGCTCAGTTCCTCACATTGTTTGTAACGTAACAAGAAAAAATAATGACCTTAAAAAAAGGCAGAGTTCCAAACTGATTCACTATTGCGATGCAGATTGTTGTTGTATTCACTAATGCTGTGTACACACTACCAAAGCCAGGCTAATACATGAAAAGGAATAAAGCATTGTGATATCATAAAGGTATATAATTTTTTTTTTTTTTTTATGTGTAATATCGGTAGGCTTTTTACATCAAAAGCAGTCATAATTTACTTAATTTATTTTTTAAACTTTAGTTTAAACACTGTTTAAAGGGTTTTCTCTCCTTTCTTATATCATTGGGAAACATCTTCACATATCAAATCAGAATTATCCAAGTAAAACTATTGAAATGCAATTGTGGTTACAGTTGCATTGATTAACTTATTGTGAAAAGTGTGGATTACAGTATTAATACTGAACATTGTAGCCAGTTACATGAATGTAATGGCCTGAGATTTGTTCAGCACAAGTTCATGTACTTTTGAGAATGCTCTCAACTAAAGTATAAGCACAATGCTATAAATAAGAGATTCATCGTGCAGTATAGACAGTTTCAATAATAACGTGAGTTTTGGCAAAAGAGTAGAACTTGCACTGAACTATGATTGACAGCTCAAGTGTTTAAAGGGAGCATTCTTTGATCACTTTCTGTTTTTAATTCGAATAACAATATAATTTTTTTTCATTCCAAAAGGAACAATGTGAAGTTGACCGTTCAGATGATGGCTTCATTAGCTGACACATAAACAGAAATAAACAATTTTGGAATAGAACAGCGGACTACATGATACTTTACATGTAAAAACAATCATTTATCACAGATCAGGCTTTAGATTAAAGACATGTTATGGGATCATAGTCATGATTACAAGGCTTGTGTCCAATTATGACATGATCAGGCACTTTGTTAAAATAAACAGCCACTTCTCAAATATTCGAATACTTTGGAGGGTATACACTATAGAGACAATATTCTTACACAACTAAGAACTGCACATTTGGACAACTTAGCAACTATATCTATATCTATTTTTATTCTATATATATATATATATATATATATATATATATTATAATCTCAGTTGTAAAAAATAAGAGTCATTGTACTATGAAACTTCCTTGTTAGTCCAAAAACATATTATATTTCTCAGTTGTCAATCCGAAGGGTTAGTTTACCCAAAATATATGAAAATCAGCATTTACATCATATCATATAAAGTAATCGTGTCTCTTCAGAAAAGTTAGATAAAACGGCTAGATTCATATAAATTCATTTTATGAGCATCCCACAGTCTCTTCCAGCTCCTACCATCAGGAAGACGGTACCGGAGCATCAGAGCCCGCTCCGCCAGACTGCTCAACAGCTTTTTCCCCCAGGCTGTGAGAGCCCTGAACTCAAATCCCCCCGCCCCCCTCTGAAACCCCATACAAACCCCCTACCTCCTGAAACATGGACCATCCCCCCCAACCTTACCACACCAAAGAACAGACTGTATGAAACTTTTCTGTGCAATTCATAGTGTGCTACACATAGGTGAGTGGGCCTGTACAAACCACCTGTAGTAACACACTCTCCTCTATGCGCACTAGACACTTTTTCACACCACAAAAGACTCAGCAATTATATGTATGTTTACATGCTCATGCACTACAAATCATCTTGTACTGTTCCCCAGCCAGCTGCTTGACTCACAATGTTTCTCTCTGCACATGTACAGTATTTATGTGAAGCATTCGTATAGTTTGTATAGTTTGTATTTCTTATTTTTTTTTTTTATATTTTATCTTTAGTTTGTATAGGGTAAACCTTTATATATAGTATATTTAGTCAAAATCTGTCAGTACGTTAGTTGTGTATAGGTTTATAGTGTTTTACTTCATTGTTGTATGTCTGTATTTATGTAGCACTGTGGTCCTGTGAGGCACGACATTTCATTCCACTGTATGTCCCCACATGTAGCGGAATGACAATAAAGCTCAACTTGACTTGACTTGACTTGATCAAAGTTTAGGTGGAATGGACTTTAATCTGAGGAATTATCTGAAGAACAGTTTACTTGTAAGCTATTTGCTATGAAACTATGTGAAATGTTACACTTTCACTTTAATGGCAATCCTACCTCACCACAATTCTATTCACAAGTCTACATTCCTCAGTAGTAACTTTCAGCATACTGAATGGGAGTCTTGTTGGGTCATTCAAGCATCCATCTGCCTTAATCAACCCCTTGTACACAACAAGACAGTCACAGAGTTCACCCATCAAGTGAAGGGTTAATGTTCTGCCAATTACAAGGAGAAGCTGAAAGATAACACAATACAATGAAGCACATTTTAGACAGAATCCAACACCTGACCATTGCACAATGCCAAAAGCTACTGTACAGACAGCAGATGTCAATGTGGTAAAGAAGATGCATGAGATTACCCAGCATGCGCCGTTTCCTCCACACACTGCAGGTGTTTGTGTATCTATGTTCCTTTTAAAAACTGGCCCTTTTGTCTGACTGGTGCATTCGATGAGGACTGTACCAACAAGACTAAACCATCACCAATGGATACAAACCTTCGTTTAACTAAACACTACATAAAATAAATCATACATATCACATTACAGATCCCTTAAATCAATGCCAAAATTAAATGAATCAATAATAAAATAGGGCTGTGTTATTTAATTACAGGGGCACCTTGTATAGCCATATAAGGCAACACTTGAGGAATAGACTGTGCAGGATGGAAATTATGCAAATAATCAGAAAGAAACAGAGTGACTGATAACTTCCTCAAATCTGCATCCAAAAGTAATCTGATGAAATGTGTCTGCTTCTGCTGCACTTTAAAAGAGGCTTCAAAATTATGTAAAAGAACATAATATAGCCTACAGCTTATATAGCAGTAAAATACCTTTAACCTGAAAATACTAACAATTAAAAAAACAGTAAATGTTAAAAAAAATGACAGTCACACTGCACAGGGCATACAGTGACTATCCTGTTAAAATGTAGCCAATGTCACAATAAATGTGAATGATTCAGTAACTTCAGAGTTCAATCTTTAATATGTTTATTTTCAAAAATAAAACATTAACATGATCCCCAACGCTGGCACCAAAATGAATTATCCCTTCAGCAAATATTTATCCATTACCAGATAGGTATTCTGACATATGCACTTCCGTTCATGAAACTGGAAATGAACATGGACATTTCAAAACATCAAACTTCCACTGTTGTCCAAACACTAATATTATTAGAGTACCATTCAGTAGTATGAATTACATCTTAATAATTAGAAAAAGCTCTTTTAAAACCAAATGTCTGATGCTGTGTGACATGCTTGGAGATGACGAATTAAAGATAACTCTTTATTCACCACAAAAAGTATTTGGCTTCCCATTTACCAATAAAAATAACATACCAGAAAACAAGACAGTGTTTGGTGGCTTGACACATATAAGTAAAAAAAAAAATCATTTTCTGTATTGAGTATGTCATAGAAAGACAGCTGAAGGACTGGCACTACAAAAGCAACTTGGAAAAATAATGAATACCTTCGACTTAAAATATTTACTTGAAATAAGTAAACATTTCAACAATTTAACACAGCAACAGGTACACTCTTTGCGAGAGCCAACTATCACTACAAGTTACATTCTTCAGTTCCAAATGTTCACTCATGCTTTTAACACAATAAATCCTTGAGCTTTTATTTTGGCAGAATATTGGTAATACGCTGTAAACTTCAGTCCAAAAAATGTGAATGTAAATAAAGCAGACCTGATGCACACTGCGTTCCCAAATGCATGTCAAACTCACACGTAAAAAAGCACTTGTAGAGAATGAGTTCGTGAGAAGCAACATTTACTGTGAATCAAAACTGTATTATTAGCTGCATGCATGTAAATGAACACTGTGCCGCTATTAACTCTAAAACGCATAGGACTCCCCAGTTTAAACTAAAAATGATAAATTAGATTAGATTAGATTAGATTATATATTATACTTTTCTACCCTTCTGAAATGCCCGTATTAGAAATCGAGAGAACTGTGAACTGTATATCACTGCATGTAATCAATGAGGTGCGTTCTGAACAACACGTGTCTGTCCATCAATCACAAGAGCAATACTGCTGTTACTGTTAGCAATACTCGAGATGTTGTTCTGTCAGTGGATGTAAAGAAACTGCACCTACAAAAACTTTGCACAGCCTTCCTTTCAAGCATATCATTGTTTGAGTGTTGCTAATAAAATCAGTACATACCTGTGTACATGCTGCGTCTTTTGTAATACGACAAGTAATAACAGTACTTTTAAAACCATATGCTGAAAATTAAGCCCTTAAGCGAGCAAAAACAATTACCACTCTGAAACAGACTGTTGCAATCGTTTTGGTTGTGCTGTTTCAATTTTTGTGATTCGGGTTTAAACATATATAGCTCTATCACAGCACTTGCCATCTTGAGTATCAAAACACATAACATGCTGTAAAGGAAAGGTGCAGTGGATATGATAAATGATCATATTTACAAATATTGCAAACTTTATAAACTAACCTCGAGAAAAATATGAAACTGCATTTCATGACTGCTTAAATTGTGCAGCTCTATTTGTGTATGTTACTGTTACATTTAACTGAATTATTAACTTTTCATTAAATCGCAAACCCTCTTTTGGGAAACCCTGCATTAGCCTATATAATAGAGCAGCATGCAAGACACATTTCACAAAGAACAAAGCCCAGAAGAGACTACAGATTGCCCTGTTTAGGAAAGATTCAATTCAATTCAAGTTTATTTGTATAGCGCTTTTCATGATACAAATCGTTGCAAAGCAGCTTTACTGGAAATTAAGTTTCTACAATATTTATATATTGTAGAAACTTAATATATTTAACATATGGCAAAATTTGGTAATTCTGTGATCAGAAATGTGTAAACTACTTCCATTAATGCATTCATTAGTGCTTTACATTTCGTCTAAAATATGTCTTACTCAGTTACTAAGCTCTTTGAGCTGTAGTAAAAGTAAGAGCAAAGACCAAAGCTGTTATCACTCCCTTTTCTATACACAAACAGGTCTAAGGACTGGGGACAGGGTTTGTCACAATATGCCACATGTAATGACGCCATGCAGTAGAGGCCATGTTTCAAACATGCAGTGATAGCCTACTGTTTATCTCCAGAGCTATGTGAATGTGTCCAAAAGGGTTAATACTCAATTGAATTTAGTTCTAGTTTTAACTTTTGTGTTATGAAACTGTTCACACCTTTTTTTTTTTTTTTTGGCAATTTTACACCTTGAACGCAGTGCTTAAGGTATATGATATGAAACAATGCAGCGGTAGAAAGTTGTGCTTAGTCTCTCTATCTGAAAGAACACACTTTTAAAATGTGTTACACAAAGTGACAAAGTAACACTACTATGTTAAAAAAAAATGTATCTACGACTCATCTACTAAAGAAGATGGATCTATGTTTTGACATTTCCATATATGGACAAGCAGTTATTAAAACAGATTACATGCTTGTTGCATGCTGTATTTGGCAATGTTAATGGCCTCAAAAATATGAAAATAAAAACTTTTACGCAGGGTTTACAAATGTAGTGTGTGAAATCTTGAAACCTGACTCCCCTAGGTAAAGAAAAAAGATGAAATGTTTATTCATGTTTTGCTTTACTTTAAACACAGATTGATTTTCATGTTATTTTTTCCTCTTTTGACAGTGTGAGTCACAAGCCTACAGCTGTAAAAGTGACATGCTTGTTCCAGCCTCCAGCAAAACTATCCAAACTCATTTGACTTTCATTGCCAAACAAAAACACTACATCAACAATAAAGGGCAAGAGGTTTTAGATTCCCCTAAAGTGCAACCTTGTTTTCATGATGCCAGGGACTGACACTCGCATGCTTGTGCACAATATAACATCTCTTCTCCTACATCTCTTATTCAGTCTGTTGCATTTAAGTTGGTTGTACTTTTATCATTCAGCTGCATGCATAGATAGCACAATTTCTCTGTTAGACCTCCAGCATAACAATTCTCACAGCAGTATGATCCAGTGTGATTCAGCCATCACACTCTGAACTCTTATTTTTAGTCACATGTTATTATTGACAAGATATCTTGTACTTGCTGTTAAACTGCTAAAACCTTCATACAAGCTTAATGTGCTCCTGATCTGAGTAAAACCTACATGAACGAATGGCAGCATTAAAGTCCATCAATGCTCGATTTGAATTTCTGCTGTTGCCTGATGGTAAAGATATGTAGTTGTGCTCATAATTTGCTTACTTCCACATAACAAAGAAGTTTCAGACAGAGGCAGACAGAGGAAGTGAATAATAAATTAATGACAAGCCATTGCTCCATCGAGATGTTTTTGATCCAGCACAGGTCTGACTTAAGACATGTGACTCATATAAATGTCTAAAGAATGACAAAAATACATGCCTCACATATTCAATCAGAGAGAAAACAAACAGAACCTTTTGTGGTCACGCGTCTGTGATGTAGCATTTTCCACTGCACATGGACAGTCAAGAGAGTGGAAATTATTTAGACACAGCTGGCCGTGTGTATGTATAACCTACTCTTGGTTAGTGGTTAGATATCACTCACGAGAAAGAAAAGGTTGTTTGTCCAGCTTTAAATCTGTGTTTATGTAGTTAGTGGCACAAAAACACAGAATAGGCATGCTGAGAGCTGTAATCAGAAGATGTGTTGTAGCACAGGATCTGATGTACTCATTCATGTGACCATCTCATGCTGCAGAGGAGGGATAGAGTCACTCCTTCTTACTCTTTATAGTAAACTATCTTTAGTGTCAATTTTATATTTGGAAACATTAACATTTAAAAGTCTTTTTTGGTAGATGTTGTAGGTCTTTTTCTACTGCCACTCTCTATATGATTGGATGAATTTGAATTTGTAAATGTTAAAACATAAGTTTACGGCTCAGAGATGTGGTGCTCATTTTTTCTGGGCCTATAAAGTTACTTCAAATACATTCAAAATTCACTCTTCACTCTGATGTTTTCATGTTCTTAATTAAAAATAAGCAGCCATGCAATTAAGTCATATTAATGATATTTGTTTTGTTGTCATGTGACAAGAAAAGTTTAAAACACAGAGGACATCTTCAGATCCTTATGACTGTTTTTTTTTGTTTGTTTTTTTGGTCACATATTTTGACCTTTCATAAAAGAAGTCTAATCATACTAATCATAAAAAACTACAAATCCTCTTGACAGTAGTGTTTCAGACATATTAACAGATAAAAAAAAAAAAAAGTGAATAAAAAATTTGAAATTTGCACTGCAGCTTTGCACATGACGTATACTGAAGGTGAAATAAAAGTATTGTATTTTAATATATTTTTTACTTATTGGTTACACCACATGACATTTTTGAGTCACTGGATTAAATTAGTGTATAGAACGTTTCTCAAAAGTGAATACAAAGATTACATATCTAAGAACTTGGCACACGTGTTTAAACTAGTGTTCTGTAAGATTCTCCTGTCTATCATGTCAGACGTCGTCATCTGTCATTGTCTCTTCAATCAAACACTACATGCGACAAGCTCTTACCTTTCCAAACTTCTGATGCTGGACGTACAGTTGTCCCTCCTTAACGTGAGTGTCCATTTTCAAAATACTCTCTCGCTGCAAGATAAACGAATATTATATATTTCTCACTCTTTCGTCTTTTTCCGATTTCCTACCGCGCGAACTTCCGCTTGCCAAACTTTTACTTCAGGGGCGTTTCGACGGGAATTCATTAAAATTATTCTAGAAGTTAAATTAATATTTGGAGGGAAAAAAGCGAGATATTAAGGCAAAATGTTTTCATGCTGCTGGTCCTGGATTTTGAGACGCCTCTCTCTCTCTTTCTCTCTCTCTCTCTCTCCGAGAGATAGAGGAAGCGCGCGCCCACAGCCTTTCCTCCCACCTACTCCTCAGCCCAAACACAGGCAAAGCATGACGCCTGAAACCTTTTCACTTGTAATAACAATTTCTCAAAATGTTATGTTATCATCCCTGTTATAATGTTGTCAGTAAGATATCACAAGACAGGTGCAGTTACATCCGTGAATTAATTCTGTAATTGCATCCATTATTTTGTTTCTCAACCATTAGCGTTCATTTAGCATTGCAATAATTATGGTTCTATTATTGGCGAATGCAGGGTGTCCTGCTGACTTCCATGATTAGTCCTTTTATTTTTAGAGGGGAATAAGCCTTTGATCCATGTCCTTCATTGGGCTGCTTTTCATAGTTTGCTCATACGTTTGCATACTAGTTTGTTTTTTTCTTTAATCCTCGATCTTGTTCTTTACATGTCGTGCAGACATAAACATTTGGTTTTCTGTTATAAATTAAACATTGATGCAAATTGTGGTGCTAATGTCACTGTGATAAAATTGTGATAGTTATGGAAGTATGTATTATAGGTTGAAGCAGAACATATTTTTTCAGCAAAAGTATTTTTATGATGTATAGCTGTCATACAGTTATTAAACCAGAAAGTAGAATAAATAAGTAAAATAAAATAAAATAAAATAAAATGCAGTCAATAACTTGAGACCTGGATAATTCTAAGAATGAAGATCAGAATCAAAAGCATCTGCACTACTACAATAAAGCTGGTCTCTGTGATTCAGAGATTTCTGTAATGCTTTACACAAGTGCATGTCATCAGCTTTAGGTAGATGCGACTTCATGGTAAAATATTATTTCATCTTCATTAGACAGTGAGACAGAATGTGGGTCAGCAAAGAGTGAATCAAATGCAGTGGGAGGCAGGGAAGTAACATAATCACTGCTCACAAAGACATGTCAGCATGGCATTCACATTAGACTTTCCAATTTTAAACTGTCATTTGTACTTTTATTATTATTATTTTTATGATTACGTTTGAAAATTATTCATTGTATTCTTTAATTATTTTTATATTGTATTTGTATTCCGTTGTTGTATCGATCAACATTTTTGAAGGATGTATTTGTAAGTTTACAATAAAAATGATGTAAATATATGTATATATATTTTTTTTAATTGAGAAAAGAAAAGAAATATTTAATAAATTAATAGTAAATCTATAGTCATGTGACGCTTGGGACAGCAAGATTCGTTCAGCCATGCTGCCATCTGTTGGTCAGGTTGTGTAATGTATGCATGTTTTTTTCTATCATTTATATGTATAAATTTTTTTATTTATATTTTATTGTTTAAATATGTTTCTAATTACTTGTTTTACTACAAACAATTATTGAAATAATATGGAAAAAAATCAAAAAAGCGAAAAAACGAATCACTTTATCTTATCTTCTCTTAAATATAGACAGATGATAAAAATTGGCGTGAATCGAGATTTTATGTGGATTTAGGTGATAAAAATGGCTTTCTTGTCAAAGTCCCTGTGTTATTCACTGAAAGTAGACTAAGCAGCTGACTGTGGTCATGTGACTAAAGAGGAAGCGGGCGAGATGAGCGCAGTGTACGGAGGAGTGGAGGGTGAGTTTATGACAAAAACATTATTATTAAAGCAAATATAATACATAATTTAATGACATTTTAACATAAACACGTCTATTATGACGCGTATTTAAAAGCTTCTCTCTAAGCGCGTGCCTCATGCCAATTGTTTGAGAGAAAGTGTCACTAGCTTCAGAGAAATGAATGAGACACTATTCTCTACTTTGACAGCGGTGGGACACACTCCACAGCTGTACTGGTTTCTGCTGAGGGACAAATCCTCGCTGAGATAGATGGACCATGTACCAATCACTGGGTGAGATCGAAGAACGTGCTTTAATATGTACTTAAGTCAGCTAGTGTGTGCTTGAATGTTTATATTATGACTCTTGTTTTTTCTTTTGTCTATTCATTTATAGTTGGTTGGTGTTGATAATTGTATTAATGGTATCAATGACATGGTCCAGAGGGCTAAAATCAAGGCAGGGCTGGACCCAGACACACCAATTTGTTCATTGGTGAGGCAACGCATCAGTCAGTCATTCTCAACACATTCACCATCATCATGTCGCTTTAAAGTTGTATACATTGTGTGTTGACAGGGTATGTCTTTGAGTGGTGGAGAGCAGAAAGCTGCTATCCAGAAGCTGATTGATGACATGAGGGAGCGATACCCCAAGCTGAGCCAAAGTTATTTTATTATCACCGATGCCATTGGTGCTATGGCAACTGCCAGTGACTATGGTTTGTGCAGTGTTTTTGCAACTAGAAGTAGTAATGGATCTCAGGACATAACTGTGATCGTAACCCTTTCTGTTTGTCTTTTTGTCATAGGAGGTGTAGTGGTGATATCAGGCACTGGTTCGAACTGTAAGCTGGTCAATCCAGATGGCACACAGGTTGGCTGTGGAGGTTGGGGTCACATGATGGGAGACGAGGGTGCAGGTAACCATATGGAAAGAGAAACCGATTGACATAACAGCACTGTGTTCACACACATCCAGTCTTATCTTAGAAAGATGTTATCTTATCTTACAAATAAATTCCTTGCAAAGGCTCTAACCCCTTGCACGTCTCAAAGCATTATTTCGTGAATTACAAAATATGGCCATTGGTATGAACCCTGGCTCACTGATGTAACATGAAAGTGTCCTCCTTGTACAACATTGCTACTAGTATTTATGAACAACAGCAGAGCTGATATACTGTTGAAGTCAAAAGTTTACATACACCTTGCAGAATCTGCAAAATGCTCAGTATTTTACCAAAATAAGAGGGATCATTCAAAATGCATGTTGTTTTTTATTTAGTACTTTATGAGAGACTCATATGCAACTATTACAGAAGGTTCAAACACTCACTGATGCTCCAGAAGGAAACACAATGCATTAAGAGTGAATTTGAAGATCAGGGTAACTTTCACTTATTTTGTCTTCTTGGAAACGTGTAGCTTCTGAAGGGCAGTACTAAATGAAAAGAAAAATGATATTTAGGCAAAATAAGAATTAATTCTTTATTCTGTTCAAAAGTTTACACCTCTGGCTTTTAATGTATCGTTTTTTCCTTCTGGAGCATCAGTGAGCATTTGAACCTTCTGTAATACTTGCATATGAGTCCCTCAGTAATCCTCAGTGTGAAAAGATGGATCTCAAAATCATACAGTCACTGTTGGAAAGAGTTCAAATACACAAAAAGGCAGAAAAACCACAGAATTTGTGGGACCTGAAGGATTTTTCTGAAGGACAGCGGGGAGCTTAACTGTTCAGGACAAACAAGGAACTCACGAACAACTATCACTAAACAAAAAAAACACAGCTATGGATCATTCAAGAAAGAACACAGTATTAAGAATCAAGTGAATGTAACGAATGTTTTGAATGTTGAATGTTTTGAACGGTGTCATTTTTATAAATTCAACTATTATTTTCTCTTGTGGACTATATGTAAATATATTTTATGTGAAATATCTTATTCAGGTCAGTATTAAATAAAAAATAACATGCATTTTGTATGATCCCTCTTATTTTGGTAAAATAATTAACATTTTGCAGATTCTGCAAGGTGTATGAACTTTTGACTTCAACTGTATATATGCATACCTGATCAGACACAAATTCATCCTGTGTTATAGCTAATCATCGTCTACTCGCATAATGGGTAATCATTGTACTAAAATAAGGGTTTGCCAGCTTGGTAAGACTTCATCGTTTGACAGATTTGGAAAAAGTAATACATACACACAACTGTTTGGTAAGTTTGGGGTCTGTTTTTAATATTTTTGAAAGAATGATCTGCTTTTATGTGATCGCTAATAATGTAAAAACTGTAATTTGTGAAATATTATTAACATTTTAAATATCTGATTTTTTCCCCCTATTTTAAAATGTTATTTATTCTTGTGATGGCAAAAGCTGAATTTTCAGCAGCCATTACTCCAGTCTTCAGTGTCATGGGATCCTTCAGAAATCGTTCTAATATGCTGATTTGATGCTAAAGAAACATTTCTTATAAGTTTTCAAAACAGTTGTGCCGCTTAATATTTTTGTGAAAACAGTGAAACGTTTTTACAGGATTCTTTGATGCATAGAAAGTTCCAAAAGAAAAGTATTTATTTGAAATAGAAATCTTTTGTAATGGTATACATTTCTTTACTGACACTGAACCAAATTAATATGTCCTTGCCAAATAAACGCATTCAGTTATTTCTTTCTTTCAAAAAAAAAAAAATCTGACCCCAGACTTTTAGTGTACACTTCATGAAACATTTTCACTCCATCCGACGTCAAACTACCAGGTGTAAACGGCAGTCTGCATTGGCCGTTTCAGATCTGATCACCCGAGATAGATGTTATTACTAGATGTCAATGGGGTCTAAGCTTTTTCTTTCTCTCTGTCCTTATCTTCCTGTAGCATATTGGATTTCTCACTTGGCTATTAAAACGGTTTTTGATGCCAGAGATAACCTCGTCACATCCCCTCATGATATCACCTATGTTAAGAAGGCCATGGAAGAATATTTCCAGGTTAGCACTCGCTGTTCAGTTGATGTAATTTTGTGCTTAATTTGATACTTGAATAGAAGTGATGAGGTTTCCTTGTCGTTTTGTTCATCCCCAGGTGTCGGATTTGATGGGAATGCTTCCTCATTTGTACAGAAACTTTCAGAAGTCACATTTTGCAGGGTTCTGTAGGAAACTAGCTGAAGGTATGCTGCTGATGGGTGGTGTGAGGTTGTGTGCACGTTATGCCACACATTATGACTCTTTGTGATTGTGTGTGCATCAGGTGGCAATGCTGGTGATGCTTTGTGCCAACACGTGTTCACAGAAGCTGGAAAAGCCCTTGCACGCCACATTGTAGCTGTCCTTCCCAAAGTACATCAGGTAAAAAAAAAAAATAAACACCCACAGCAACACAACCACCCTGCTCTCTGTTTCTTTTTTATTTAATCATTTTCATCTCTTGTTCATTTAGGATCTGTTTTCTGGTGAGCTTGGCTTGCCTGTTCTATGTGTCGGTTCTGTGTGGCACAGCTGGGAACTGATGAAACCCGGTGCGTAACATCTTTATAGAGCTTTTCAGCTTCCCTGCAGTCTCATAATTAATTTCACATGAGACTGTTCAAATTAGTGATGTAGAAATTATATAGTGATATAGAAAAGTAAGGGCTGGTCATTTTTTTATGGCCTTTAACCAATATGATTTCCAACATTAAAGTGTAAATTTATGTTATATAAATAATATATTTCTACATAAAATTTCCAATCTTTTTTTACAATGATTTAACTTTTGATCAGGAATCAAAACATCAGATAACTTAATATAAAAAATAAAAATGAGATTTATTTATTTAACGAAAGGTAATATAAGCCTACATGTTCCCCCATATATTGTGCATTCCTATTTCAAATAAACTAAGTTTGATTAGAAATGTCACATACACAGGGCTTGCTTGTTTCTTGTAAACAGCACAACTACATTGTGTTTGCTTCTAAATTACTGTTTGATGCCCAACCCACTTGTGTATTACTTGGGACCGAAAAAGACAGATGTGTTAAGACCATATTAACATTAGGGCTGTTGGTTTGGCAAAAATCATACTCTCGGTTTTTATTTATTGAGATCACAATTATGTAACACTATTGCTAACTGACAGCTGCTAAACATTATGCAGTTTTTTTTACTTTTTCACTTCCAAAACATACTGAAAAACTATTAAACTATGGAAGATGTGCTGGATTTAGAACAAAAGACAAAATGAGAGCATTATTGTGAAACAGAATGCGGCACAATCACGTTTATTATCTTGTATTCATAATCGTTGGAAGCCAAAATCTTTATTGAAAATAGCATTTGACTAATCACTCAGCTCTAGTTCACATTAACTAAACATTGTGATGTGGATGTGGTATTTTGTGCTGCAGGTTTCACTCAGGTCCTCTCAGAGGCTCAGGCTCATGGTTACAGTCACTTACGTAAATACAGTCTGCTTACTCTTCGTCAGTCCTCCGCTCTGGGTGGTGCCAAAATGGGGGCACAGAATGCAGGAGCCAGCCTCCCTCTGGACTACTCAGCAAATGTCAATGTGTTTTTCAGCCATACCTTCAATCAATGATCTGGAAGAAACAGACCTTTGAGATGCCACTAAAGAACTGAATTGGGAACTTCCTGTTTTCAGACTGATAGAGAAATGTGTTTCCAGATTTTCCTTTTGTTGGGGCTGTTTCTCAGACACCCATATCATATTAAACAATCAATTTAAAAAAAGAAAAAGAAAGATATATATATATTTGGTATTTTTTTAATATCATGGAATAATTTCTTAATAAACATTCCAAAACTTTCTTGTTGTCATCAAAAATTGAGTTTTGATATAGTTTGGAAATAAAAATTCTTTATAATTTAGTGTAAATATTTGGTTTAGCAATGACACTTCATAGTTTCTGTGTGTTCTGTGTTCAGATCTCTCCTGATTGCTCAAATACTATCTTAAAATAGTTTAGTCTCGGTTCAGGAGTTTTACCACTAACTGCATCTATACGCAGCTGGTGTACCTAATGAAGATATTCAAATTCAGAGTTTCCTTGGAGCCAAAAAGATGTGATGTAAATGTAATGCTCTGACCCTCTGAACTTTAGATCATTGGTGAAGGCAAATTACTGTCCGCATCAGTCGCTGCTAACCCCAAACATCCCCTTTCTTCTCTTCCTCATCACCACATCCTCTGTGCAAACAGTTTTAAAAGACTCACCTCTCCTTGTCCTCATTACAGGATGTACTGACAGCAAGATTGTGCTAATTGTCATGAGACTTATTTAGAAAAGTATTTTAGGTAGGTTGGTCCATCTAAGAACACTGATAACCAGATCAAAAGATCCATGATTTACCAAACAGCATTTCTCATCATGGGAACATGTCAACAGCAGTATAATTATAATTTTTGTTAATACTTTGAATTACTTTTGCTATTTTTATTCATTTAGTTATTTTAAATAAATGTTTATAAATCTATTAGTTTTAGTATAATTTAGTACTTTGGATTAAACCAAGCCAGCATGAAAAATCTTGACTTGGTAAATAGCTTAAGGGTTTTTATTTAACTTAAATTATCATAAAATGTTTTTTGTTACAGTTTAAGTTAATGAGAACAATCATGGTCAGCAGCACTGATTAAGCAGATGAGCTGTTTTATACCTGTGTCATTTTTGACATCTTCACTAAAAAAATCAGGTCTCAGTGAGAGAGTCTTACAGTGAGACTGTGGATTGATATGACATTATACAGTACTTAGCCTTGATAAAATGAAAGTAACCCTTTATTAAGTTCTTCAGAACAAAATGTTCAATGACCTTTGTATCGGTTTATTTAATTCTGTTTGTTGAACCCTTTGAAATGACACACCACTGTTAGCTCATATGTGATGCAAATTTAAAAATGTCCCTTGACATGGCAGGGGGAACTGTGGAAAAATGAGCAATGTGAGTATTTTCTCTAATCTGTGTGCTGCTCACAGTATACGAACACCTATGTTTTATACCACAACATTTCTCCTTAAAAATCTATGTATGTATCTACTAGCACATTAAAACCAGTTGAGGTATTGGCCATATATTAGATGGCTGGCAGGGAATATGCGGTGTTCAATTTGGTGTGTCTTTGACCTCAGGCTAATGAGCACATGAGTTGAATCAGGTGTGTTTGATTTTTAAAGACATCTAAAATGTGCAGCATTGGGAGTTCTCCAAGACCCGGTTTGGGAATAACTGCCTTACAGTAAGGACTCATTTGTTAACATTAGTTAATACATTAACTATGAACTACAGTAGTCAACATTTACCTTTGCTGATGTTAATTAAAATGTTCCTGTTAGATGACACTGCATTAACAAGTAAAACCCTATTGTAAAGTGTTACTTGTGTTGTTTGCTACCAGCAAGCAATTATTTCTCAATCCCATTCATTATGTCTGTCATTCACAGTCTTATAATAAAGTCTGAATGCCTAGAATAAAACCTAAGAAATAAAGAAGGGTTAAAGATAAAGGAATTTGAGACTTGAATGCAATGCTGGTTGTAGATCTAATAAGACGCCCTACATTAAAACAACTGAATCACATTCAAGAGCATTAAA
This sequence comes from Tor tambroides, assembly GCA_021397915.2. Lineage (NCBI taxonomy): Eukaryota > Metazoa > Chordata > Actinopteri > Cypriniformes > Cyprinidae > Tor > Tor tambroides. Next base: position 66,368 of record JAFVLL020012674.1, on the reverse strand, counting down.
AAGTAATTATGGGCTTTTCCATTCCCTATAGCAGTTAAAAGGAAATCAAGACAGTTTTGCTGATGAGAAACCAGATATTTTCAAGTTAATCTCCTGGAAATGAATAATGGATGAGGTTACATGACTGGCTGATTACTGAAGAGGCTAAGAGTAGTTCAGTTCTCATCCACATGAAATATGCATATGTTAATCGATTCATGTATATGCATATGTTAAACGGTTCATTTTTAACTGTACAGCTGTTAAATGTGATTTAATACCAACTATTACTACACATTATACTGATAGATTTAAGATATAGCCAAACTCAAGAAATGGTCCATTTAAGTACAAACTTTTCTTCTTTATTTGCCATTCTTCCATATTTTTAAATGAAATTCAGTCCTGCATGTAACGAATTCAAATCAAAATCAAAAGTTGAATTCGCATGAATTCCCCAACACCCTTTCCTCAGCATCCAAACCAAACCAAGGTGCACTGCCCACCACCAGCCACACCCCCAGTCATTTATGGCCACACCCCTTGAAACTCAGGAATGTGAACAGATGCATCGAAACTTCAAAAGAACAATAACAAAAAAAAAGAAGAAGAAAAAACACAACAACAACGGGAGAAGCAAAGACCTGATCAGGCACGAACTGTGAAACAATGAAAGCTGACAAGAACAGCCCTTTCAACAAGGGTAGAGGAAAATAAAACAGCCTGGTAATGATATCAGCTAGTCACAGCACCTCCTAGAGGTCATGTTTAAACTTAATGACATTTATGTGACCATCCTAAACATGGGCACAACAGTCTCTGCATATATGATCAGATGTGTGTATGAGAGAGGAGGACAATGATGATCCCTAGTATTTCACCCCTGGCACAAACTCCTTGGCTTCAGGGTTTAGGATGCTCTTTCGCTGGGGAAAAATAGAAGCAGAAATCAATTACAACATATCTGACATAAAAATGAGCACTAACTTAATATTTTATGCAAGAATTAATTTTTTTGTCCATACAATTAAAGTCAATGGGCTCCCAGTGTTGTTTTGGACTTCAACAGAGCGCAAAAGTGCCCAACCACTTTCTCAGTGGCATTCGTTCCTTGTTTATAAGCCATGATTTTTACTTTGTGTAACTCAACTGTTGCACTCTATGACTTTCATTGTTTAAACAAAGACAGCTGAAACAGGCAAAATATCTACTTATGCGTTTCACAGAACAAAAGGTCTTACAGGTTTGGAACGACGTGAGGGTGAGTAAATAACAGTTTTCATTTTGGGGTGAATTGTATACTTCTAAGTTTATTTTCCAGTTTTATATACTGAATGTACATGAGGACTTAAAGCTTACCAAGATTTCCTCTGCATTTCCATCGCTGACAGAAAGTCCATTGAGCTGTTGCTGAATCTGTCCGACTGAGGGGAGGTCCCTCTCTGGAATGAACCAATCCTGATCCTCCTCATCCAACATCTCTTGGAAACAGCGCTCCAAAAACTCTTGCTCAAGCAATTCCTCCTCCACCTGGGATATAAACAAATAAGGCAAAAGTTCCTGTCCAAGTTTATTTAAAACAAAAAGAAGAATAAATTACATGTAAAACACTACGTTCTACAATTTAGCATCTCGAGCACAGAGTGCTATCCAAAAATGGTAGTGAAATAAAGCTATGAACTGAACTGTGCTAACTCACACCTCAGCCGAAAGTATAAAACCCATCCTGATCAACTGCTGAGTTTGTGTTTTTATGGTGTGGGCTTGAATGAGCTGTAAGTGGGTTGGTGTGTGTACAGACCTGCCGATTGTATTCCTCCTCGTTCTCCATCCACATGTACTCTGCAAAGGGGTTTGACTCATTCTCTGCATGCCCATTGGCTACTGGGTTCTTTCCCTCACTCCCTGGAACTCCACCACCCGGCATCTTTCCTATGTCAGCCCCGTTCATTTCTGCTGGCTCTAAAAAATATAGACATGTATTTTAGGGATGTATAATTTAGAAATCATGTCTAATATTGATAGCAATAACAAATTCCAAAAATTATATATATTATTTTATTTTTTTGAATAACCAATATGAGCAATATTAGCAGTCTGTATATAATTTAAGACATCAAAACAATAAACCAAAATACAACAATACAACAAAAAGTACTATCTGGGGTGTGTAAAGTCAGCAAACTGTTAACTAAATATAGCTTACAACCGGGCTAATTAAACTTCACAAAAGACACACACGCACACACACACAAAAGTGGACAACACCTAATGCTATGTGAACACACTGAGTATAATTCATACACATATACACTACTGTTTAACGATTTGGGATAAGGAAATATTTTTCATGTTTTTGAACATTAAAAGTCTCTTATAGGCAACATTGCTGCATTTCTTTGATCAAAATACAGTAAAAACACTAATATTGTGAAATATTATTACAATTTAAAATAAGTTCTTTAATAAATTAAAATAATTACTATTTATTTATTATTTTACTATCTGTTTACTATTGCTACTTATTCCAGTGATGTGAATGAATGGTAAATATAAAAATGAAGAGTAAAGGAATATTTCGCAATAATTTGTTAGAATTAGAACTGAGCTGAGAAACCAGCTATGACAGAAAAATAAAAGCAAGGCTGCTGAAAACAGTCACAAGGTGAGCAGCTGTTTATATACTGTAATGCTGAAGACAACAGCGTAAGCATGTCATAACACTTAAACACAACCACACCTATACCAACTGTGTACATAGACTACTGCTGCATGTACAAGATCACGTTCCATAATGATGCAACATGGCTGAACACTCAACCTGTTCGCATGTAATAGATGATCATCTAAGACTAAATTAATAAGAGAAGAAACAGAACACACTAACAATACACATTTCCAAATATATAGCCTAATAACAGGGTTTTTTTGGTATGAATTCCTCTGATTTGGAGTTGATTTTTTTTGGCAATAAACTATTCATTACTGCATGTTTTAAACCCTGTACCCTGCTCAAAAATACCAAAAAAAATAAAAAAATAAAAATCGGAACACAACCAAACACATAACTCAAAACATATGCATGTTTGCATGTTTACAGTAATACTTGCTATAAACACTAGAGGGAACAGTGAACCTGATGCATTAGGACAACATATTAAACAGTTAATTTCACATAATATTTAAAAGGATTACTTGGTTATATTTTAATCATGCACAATAGCTAGGCCTATACATTAACCTGCTGCAGTGCAAATTGTTTTTGGTAACACTTTAGAATACTGTTTCTTACTTACTGCATAACTAATACGGAATTATTGAAGAACTAACAGGTAATTATTCATTAACACTTAACTCACTACTGTTAACTACTAAGGAAGATGTGTTAACTAATCAGTATGTAATACAATTTTATGATTGTGTTAAGTAACAGTTAGCTAATCAATAACTAATGTATTCCTTCATACCTCCTTAAGAACTACTATTAATTATCTACTAGTTAAGGTTCAAGAAATATAACTATGAAGTAACTACTAATGAACAGTCATACACAATTAAATTGAGTTGTGACCCTCTCATATAAATGTTATTAGCAGTAGTAGTAGTATGAAAATTCAATATTAATAAATTTTATGGAGGTTTTGCCTGTGTAGTGAATTGTTTTGTGAGTGTGTTTTGTAAGAAATCAGCTTCAGATAGGAACCCCACCACCACTCCAGTGCCTTGCGATAACTTACCTTAGTTTTTATATTTTATATACAGTACTGTATGTGTGCCTCCTCACCATATACCACATTACCATTAATTCAATTCCTGTGTGTAAGGCAAGGACTGAGGGAAAATGAAAATACAGGTAACCCATTAGTAATTAATAAAGAATTATTAGATAATTCCGCAAGAATGACTTAGAACCTGAAACAGTATTCTAAAGTGAAAATATAGGGAACTCACTAGTAATTAATAAATAATTATCAAATAATTCTGCAGGACTTATTTCGAACCTGAAACAGTAGGCCTATTCTAAAGTGAAAATATAGTGAAACCTATAGTAATTAATTAAGAATTATCAGATAATTCCGCAGGAATTACTTAGAACCTGAAACAGTATTCTAAAGTGAAAATATAGGGAACTCACTAGTAATTAATAAATAATTATCAAATAATTCTGCAGGACTTATTTCGAACCTGAAACAGTAGGCCTATTCTAAAGTGAAAATATAGTGAAACCTATAGTAATTAATTAAGAATTATCAGATAATTCCACATGAGAATTACTTAGAACTCCAAAACAGTATTCTAAAGTGAAAATATGGGGAACTCACTAGTAATTAATAAATAATTATCAAATAATTCTGCAGGACTTATTTGGAAGACCTGAAGCAGTAGGCCTATTCTAAAGTGAAAATATAGTGAAACCTATAGTAATTAATTAAGAATTATCAGATAATTCCGCAGGAATTACTTAGAACCTGAAACAGTATTCTAAAGTGAAAATATAGGGAACTCACTAGTAATTAATAAATAATTATCAAATAATTCTGCAGGACTTATTTCGAACCTGAAGCAGTAGGCCTTCTAAAGTGAAAATATAATGAAACCTTTAAGTTGGATAGTTATGGCAAGACAGTGGAGTTGGGGTTCCTTTCCAAAGTAGATTTCCTACAGAACATGCGCACAAAGCAATTATTTACCATACAGGCAAAAGCATAAGGGGTGAGAACCAGAATGTCGTAAGTGACATTTAAGTGACACTTTACAGGAGGGCCAAAACAAAAATTTACCATTGGTTGATCTGACTTTGTGCACTGATTTCAATCGTTTATAATAATAATTTGTACACTTATGGATGACAGTATACTTTTGTCAGTAGAAAGTGCTAATCAAGAGCTTTCTTTTGAGATATATATATATATATATATATATATATATATATACACACACACACATTTCACCCAAAATGTCTCTTACGCCCTTCTGGTTCTCACCCCTCGTTATGTACAATTATAGTAATGAGTCCTTTTGGGTGTGCATCAAACAAAATGCATATTTCATTTCCATTATAGGCTAATAATAGTAGTAGTGGACTGTAACAGTTAAAGTTGCTACTGTAGTAGTACTTTGTACTTGTCCTTTTACTCAAGTAATTTTGAAAATGAATAGGCCTACTTATAATTTTACTGGAGTAATATTTTATTGGGGTATCTGTACTTTTACTCAAGTACTTGATTGTGGGCCACAACCTGATTATTATAGTGAATATTTGCACATAACTGCTCAGTATTAGTTATTTCATAGTTATTTTCTTGAACCTTAACTAGTAGATAATTAATAGTAGCTCTTCAGGAGGTATGACAGAATATATTAGTTATTGATTAGCTAACTGTTACTTAACACAATCATAAAATTGTATTACATACTGATTAGTTAACACATCTTCCTTAGTAGTTAACAGTAGTGAGTTAAGTGTTAATGAATAATTACCTGTTAGTTCTTCAATAATTCCTTATTAGTTATGCAGTAAGTAAGAAACAGTATTCTAAAGTGTTACCTTGTTTTTTTTTCCCACCAGTCAGCTGATTACACACATTGATTGTGTCTGAAACCTGAAGCTGAGTTCTGCCTCTCTCAGAATATGGAGAGAAAGACATTAAAGCATGTCCAAATTCAATATTTGCACAAATTGCGTCACTAAGTTGCATCCTACTCTTACTATTGCTGCAGCTTGTGTGTACAATACATATGTACATGTTCCTTTTCCAATGTGATGAATGAACCACAAATAAAATCGGCCATGATTCTAAAAAAGTATTTTTATACTAGTATCTATAGAATACTATTGTTCAATTTGTGAAATAATGCCTACCATTAAAAAAATCTGCCAATATACAGTGTAGACAGTTCATAGCAAGGTAGCATTTTTATTTGCAACAACCACAGACTCACAGAACATTTGTGGCTGTCTGGCTAATGTGTGTTAAGTTGAGGTATGAGAGATCAGAGATGTAAGGCTTAATAATAGCAGTGACATCACTGGAGGAAATGAGCTCATCTGTGAGTGATGACATGAGAGGATGAGCTACTGAGAGAACTAAAGGAGCTTTAAACTCTCTCTCTGTCATACACACACTTACTCTCACTCTCTCTCACACACACACATACACACGTCTGGTTTGCTATCCTTGTGGGGACTCTCCATAGGCGTAATGGTTTTTCTACTCTACAGACCGTATTGCCCTAGACCAACCCTACACCTAAACCTACCCCTTACAGGAAACTTTCTGCATTTTTAGATTTTCAAAAAGCTTCATTCTGTGTGATTTATAAGCTTGTTTACCTGTGGGGACCTCAATTTAGGTCCCCACCGTGACACAAGTCCCCATGAGTCTGTGTGTATTCAGGTTTAAGTCCCCACCGGAATATAAAAACAGGTACACACACACACACACACACACACCTGACAAGTAATAGCGAACAGAGACTATTTTGTCAGAAACCTCATATGTGCTTGTTTAAAGTATTAAACAAGCACATATGAGGTTTCTGACAAAATATTAATATGCAATGCTGGACACACTGTTATTTGTTATTTTGTAATTTGTAATTCACTTTTTGGGTTAATCCATTAACATTTTGCAGTCTAAATCCTTGATTAAAAAGAAAGAAATAATACAGAATATTATATCACAATCTGCCACCTGTCTAATTGCTGGTTCAGACAGACAAGTATTACACTAGCTGGCAAATATACTGATCATAGCTGCACTGAGTATTTACAAATGCATGCACTGATTCACATAGTGTACCAGGGCAAAACAAATCAATGCTGCAATCTCTAATGTTGGAACAAACACAAGGAAACATGTCTGTATGAACAAACTGTTTCAATGCATAACATACATATACAGTTACTAATAAACTCAGCAAAATAGAAATGTCCTTTTTATCAAGATGTTGTATAATTCTGTAAAATCCAAATAAGCTTCAAAGATCTTTATTGGAAAGGGTTTAAACAATGTTTTCATGCTTGTTTAATGAACAAACAATTATTGCACCTGTTGAACAGTCCTTTAGACACTAACAGTTTACAGTTGGTAGGCAATTAAGGGCACCATTACAATAACTTTGGAAAGTAAAGAGACCTTTCTACTCTCTTTCAATTGGCAGTTAAGTTAGTCTTGTGGAGAGCTATTCAGAGTTGCCTACTGTATGTATGTATGCCAGTTATGTGGTTCAAGCTGTGTTACGATGCTACTTCGGCATTCCAGTCACAGTCTTTCCACGGAGTTACTACCATCAGGTTTGTGGTCTACAAGAAATTCAGAACCTGCGTTCTCCAATCAGGCATAAAAGTTGGATGTTAATGAAGATTGGACGCATGAACTCAGGCCTTGAATGGACTTGATTATTGTGTCAAATGTGATCAAACTTGCTAGTTTTATTGACATTGTCATCTTTGATATTACTTCAGTCAGTGTTGGTTACAGGTGATAGTCACAAATAAAATTCGGGCCTGACTCCAGTTACTCTTTCATAAAAACAGCATGTGAGACGCTAGCGTAGTCTGCTGTGTGAACAGGACATTTCGAGATTCACACCTGTAAGTAAATGCGGCTGTCAATCCGATTCACTGACAGTGCAAACATAGCCAGTGATAAGAAAAATTCCCTAATGTACAGGTAGGATGACCCAGCTGGGGGAGGCCATCGTCCTCACAACGCCACATATTAAAACAAACATACACACAAATGTTAATTAGACAAACAAATGTAATACAGCCACACAGAGGATTTATAATACTACAAAACTAGACCTTCCTTTTAACACTCAGTTTCACTGCAAAAACTGTGCTACAAAATGTAAAAAAACAAAACAAAACACTTTTGAATCTAAGCTTGCCCTCATTTTAAAATGTGGGACAAGGCCTAATCGCAAGCATCTATGTAGTCCACTGTCATAAACACTAATTTACTAAAACTACAGAGTCCTACTATCTACTCTTTTATGGCTTTTTTATTGCCACTAAGCAATGCAATGTTCAGAGATATTAGGTCAAAAAAATAACACCTTAGTATAGTTTAGAGAGGATGATAAAAAAGTTTATCAACCCACATCAAATAACTACAGATTCAAGATTCTTCCTTCACATCTACAAGAAAAGCAGCTAGGTCTGGACAACTGGGTCGATGTAAGGAGCTGATAATGGCAGTGGTTATACAAGTTACATGTTCCCTTCAAACAAGAGCAGCATGTGAGACAGACTGCAGAAAACCTGGAGCTTATGCAACAACAACACACTACTGCATGCGTGTTTACAGACACACCGTCAGAATTATCAAAACAAAAGACTAGACACACCTTTCCTTCTATACAAGCATTCTGATACTGAGGCGCTGGCTGATAAACAGAAAAAGTAAACAAATCCATTAAAAATGGGCACTTTCAACATAAACGAGTTTGAACATGAACGCATCAAAACGAAAAGAAGTTCCCCGAAACACAACCATGTAAACTAACTATCCGTTACACCGTTTCCTGCACACGCTTTATAAACACTCTCAAGCTAATTATGTAATCCACTTTTGCAGTATTACACCGAGAAAAGCGGGATAATTTAGAGGACAAATAAATAGCTCTCAGTAACGCGAATATACCTCTATGGCAGGACAAAGCACGTAACAATGAGTTAACTGACAAGAAAGGTCGTGTCGAGAAATGCAATGACAACTCAAGTGGGCCACAACAATTCCCCTGACATGACATTAGAGTTATCTGTTTATCTAGAAGAACTTCGTACACAAATGCGAGTCGCAAAATAACGCAATGTTAAAGACGTAGGAGTAAAGCAATCCAAATTCACGTACAATCAAACCAGAATCAGTTTGCACGGCCATATTTGCCGTCGGAACCTCTTTTTAGACCGTAAGACAGCGTCCAGTCAATGACAGAGACGTCTGGTCGAGACGTGCAAATACACACACACACACACACACACCGAGAGGAAAACAGTGCAAGCTAAAGACCGATCGAAAACCGTGCAAATATCGTACCTGGCATTGCTGGCGCTTATAATGTCTGTCAGATCTCGCGGAAAGCTTCAGTTAACACTGTACGGAATGATTAATCCCTAATTTGCAAGGTAGTTGAGCTGAGATGAGATGGCTGACTGCCATTAGAGAAACACAACACATTACGAGCAAGATGGTCATGTGGTTCCTGCTTAAACAAACATGCATCAACCCTCCTCCCTCTGTGTTTGTCTCTTTCAAACACAAACGCATAAATAAAAAATGCAGTTATTACATATGTAACCGATCGTTTAATCATTCGGCATATTTATGACAATATGCACGATAGTGTCTGGAACATAGTTTAAAACATGCATGTTATTGTTTAGAAACAAAACAACACAACAACAACAACCCTGACCTATTCAGTAAAAATCACAAGCTTCTTCTCAAAATAATGTGTGAAACGCGCTTATAAATAATATTTAGTTTATTTGATTAAGGTGCAGAAAAACACATGCTTGATAAAGTAGTAATAAGCCAGAATCATTCCAGCGAATCGGTTCCTTCGAGTAGTTTGTTTTGAAAGAGCTGGTTAAAAACAATCCAGCTATACGTCGTTACGTAATTGCGTCATAACCTGACTCTTGACACTCCAGCCTGTGATATTACATGTACAGGCATGTATTGCGGTTAATTACTTATTATTATTATTATTATTAAATTACGTCGTATTAAAAAGTGTTTTTAGAGTTTCATGTGGCCTTTTGGGGCTAAAAGGTTTTTTGCAAGTTATAGTAAAATCTTAGACCATATCGATATTAACTCGTAGTGATATCTTCACATCAAACGTTCTGTTTCGGCTCATTATGAATCATGAACGAATCGTTTTGTGAAAGGGTTCATCGGAAAGATTCGAACCAAAAGAAAGATTCATTCATTTAAGGGACATCGAAAACATGCATCCAGCGTCCTCCCCGTTTCTTTCACAAACAACTGAGCGTCTGCGATCATTTGCCATATTTATGAAATATGCAGGGATGTTTTCTGGAATACAGATTTAAAAGATGGCCTGCCATTGTTTAAAAATAAAGAACTGTTTGAAAAGAGTTGGTGGGTCATTCTTTATTTGTGGTAGCAAGTGGTGTCTCTCTACTTTACAACAGTTGAAATAAACTTTAAATACCAATAAATCATAAAATGTTTGCATGTTTGTATTCTGTAGGGTAAACACAATTTGTGCACTGTTAATAGTTACATTTTTTTGTTTTAAAATACATATTTAATTGAGTTTGAGAGAGTGCATTTGTAACAAAATATGCATGTTCCCATCATACCTCAGAGAGGTATCATGGAATGTAACTGCAACAATATAACATTTTTAACACAAATAAGATGGTTATATTGTGAATATAGATTTTATTTAACATGTACAATTTTATTAAATTGTTTTTTAAAAATACATAGTTTGTTATATTTAAGAAAAAAGTTGTGTCCCCCAAATTCATGTCTGTGGTTTTACAACAATGGATGTCGCCCCTTTAAGAAAATGGGGGATTCTATTTGGACTACTTTCTGTGTGTAAATGTCACTGCAGGTGCTGGTTGATCTGAGGGGTGCATGGGGAGTACATTCTTTCTTATTAATTTTCTTAAATTTATCTAAACTTCTGACAATTTCATGTGTCGCACTTTATTAGTGTTTGTGGTATTATGTTGATAACTTGCAGATCTAACATATTTTAATCCAAATTTTTATAAATGCATACTTATTAATATTTCCAAAATGCCCACCTGATCTTGAAACCATCATGATGGCAGCCTCCATTTTAGAAATGTCTGGATTTAGGGTGATTTGTCTGTGGTGTTACTGTCTTTCCTGGTAATAACAACACAGACTCTATAGTAACTTGCAATATGAAGTCTGTGATGATATATTATGTTTGTGGTGTTACTTCAAAATATATCTGAAATTTCTTTCCTTCAGAGCCATTTAATCTTATAATTTTAATGTTTTTAGACTGTAAGGTGTTTTAATCTTTTAGAATAAAGACTATAAAGGTACCACAGACCATTTTTCCAGTCTTTTTTTGATGTATATCCAAATTTTAATAAAATAAACTATCATCCTTTGGCAGAAATAGGGGCCAAGATTTTTATTTTTAAAAACTGAAATTTAAACGATCAATTAAACTGAATCCTTAAATTTATTTTTCTTTCTCTTTCTTTCTTTCTTTCTTTCCTAAAGTTGCATATCCCTGCTCATTTTAGAACAAACCAAAATTTTACTTCAAATATTAGTAACACCATAGACATAATTGGTTGTGTCACCAGTGTTTGATTGAAATTATTTAAAAATCTAAATGTTCTTAAGCTTCTATTTTAATGGATATAGTATGATAAACTAATTTTAAATGCATAGCAATACATTTCATAAAAAACAAACAAGAATTTTTACAATTTTTTACAAAATTTGCCACCCCAATTGAAGAATGACCCTGATGCAAGAAAACAAAATGTTTGTGCATGCAAGTTACAGGTTTATTAGTTTTCTAAAATGTCAATATTAAGCTTAGCAAGGAATATTGGCATTCCCCATTCCCATCAATATGCAAATTCCAATATAAACCGGAGTAATGTAACACAAAATTAGTTTATAATATGGTTTATGCTGCCCCATACTTCTATCTGATTGTGTAATGTTTTAATAACTGTTATTATTCGCTACTTACTTTTAGTCAAATCCTTCGATGACCGATGGTAATAACTAAATCAAACAAACAGACCAGAGGAAATATTTCTGTATACAGAAAGATAGCCAAGACGCGGGCCAGTCTCTGGTCGGATACTGACTTGTGAAAATGTGATGATACACTGCAAAAGTCCTGACAGACGAACCGTGTCGCGTTGTCTTGATGTTTTCAACGTGCTGCGTAAATCACCAAATATGCTCATCACGTGACCACAGCTGATCACACTCACAACTCATTGATTGGAGATGTTTGCGTTTTGTTGCATTTTATAACTTTGCATTTTTATAAGTAGCATTGTTTGCAAATTGGACGTGGACTGTGTTTGAACTTGTAAGCTTCAGCATAACAATGATCAGGCACCATTTATTAACTGTAAGAGCTTCATTTGCTGAACCAGTGGAATTTATTGTTTAACTTGCTGTAATGTTGCTCTTCCTTCGTGAAGTGTTACGTTTTTTCGTTAACATTTGTTGTGTTTTTTTTTTTTGTTTGGCCTGGTGTGTAAGATGTACAACATAGCTCACGAGGTTATTTTGGTGCCCAGCAGGTGGCGTAATGAAGCTGTTTATAATTATACTCCTCTATCCTGTATTAAAACGTTTAACCCAAGTATTAATAGCTCTGCTCGGGGAAAAGGCTGTTTGTTGCATTAATGCTTTATGTTAGATTAGTAACATACAGGATCTTTTTTCTATGATCATACATTTAAAATTGCATAATTCTGGGAAAATGTCACTTTCAAACTTTCCAGAGACAAAATAAGGCCACATGCTTAAAGTATATGCCTCAGCTACACTAAATGACTCTTTATGCTGAGCAGTCCTTAATGGACCCTTTTACAGGCATAGTACGTGGGTGCATTTTATGTTTGTTGTGTCGCCCATTAGAAGTGAGACTTGCTGACAACTTAAACATCATTTGAAGCAGCTGTCTTCATCATTTCCAGTGATTTCTAACTATTCCATCATTACTGAGCAGTGGCGGACTGGCCATCTGGAGCACCGGGAGTTTTCCCGGTGGGCCGCTGTACAATGTGGGCCGGCCCTTTGCGTAAATATATATAAAAAATGAATTGTAGTAAATGTATGTATAGGCTATCCTTCCATCGGCCCAGACTAATGCCCCGCGCGGCCCACTTGATTCAAAAATTCTAATTAATTTAGCGTGCTCCGGCTCAGAGTCAGTGCAGCGGCTAAAGCGCTCGTCAATGTCAAAATGTTTGAAATAGCCAATCAAATCGAAGAAGGCGGGATTTACTGTTCACAGACGCTGACCTGCGCGCGACTTGAATGCAAGCTGAGGTAAGCAGCTAAACATGACGAGACAATTCAGCAATATTTGCCAACCGTTTATGATAAAAAAAAAAAGACATTAATTTTCAGGAATGCAAACTACTACTGGCCTTTTCAAATTTCTCAGATTTCAATGCCATTTACGTTATTCGTCACAATGTAGCCTACATAATATAGCAGTTTTCAGCAGACATGAGATAAGAGTTAATGTAATATCTCTATATAGGCTTTCTTCCGTGATTTCACGTGTCTAAGAAAATGTTTAAAAATCTATAAAAATCATTCTCAATCTTACTCTAGAACACTGTAAATCTGAAGACTTTTGCTTTCGAGTGCTGTGCATTGGAAAGTGATTTATATTATAAGCCTAATAAAAATATAATTTGCTAATTAATTCACATGCATTATTTTATATGGTTAAAAGTTTGAAATAATTAAGGCTTTTTATTTATTTATTTGAAAGAATATTGCATTTATTAGATCAAAAGTACAGTAAAAACAATGATATTATGAAATATTACACTTAAAATAGTGGTTTTCTATTTAGGATATTTTAAAATATAATTTATTCCTGTGATCAAAGCTGAATTTTCAGCATCATTACTCCAGTCTTCAGTGTCCCTTCAGAAATCATTTTAATGCTGCTTAATTTGCTGCTTAATTATTATCAGTTATTATTTGTGATCAATTCTTAATAATGGTTTTTATTATTGGTATAATAAAATACCAATAACCAATAATTTTATTAATGGTTCTCAGTTAAAGAACAGCATTTATTTGAAATATAAGTACTTCATAATAAGTGTAAATATCTTTACTGTCACTTAAATCAATTTAATGCAACCTTGTTGAAGAAAAATATATATTTTTATTTTTTTAATCTTACAAGACTGAATGGTATCACATTTTCCACAAAAAATATGAAGCAGCACAATAGTTTTCAACATTCATAATAATCAGAAATATTTCTTGAGCAGCAAATCAGCATATTAGAATGATTTCTGAAGGATCATGTGACACTGAAGACTGGAGTAATGATGCTGAAAATTCAGCTTTGATCACAGAAATCAATTATATTTTACTATATATTCTCATAAAAGACAGCTATTTTAAATTGTAACATTATATATTTCACAGTACTGTTTACTGTATTTTTCATTATCAAAATAATTTGTATACTCTTTTCCATAATTGGAGCTCTATTCCTTAAAATGTTACATGTCAAGCTCCTGCAAAAGGACAAATACTGTATATAACCAACAGAAAGGCACCATAAAAACAGTCCGCATTCTGCACTATTCAAGTCTTAGATGATACCAGAGCATTGTGTCATATGAACTGATAATATAGGTATTTAACTTTAGTGATTAAACTGCCCCCTTAAAAATTATTTACTGTTTGCCATATACACCAGGAAAGACAAATTATAATGTAAAGAAGTATGCCAGTTATTTATGCTGTGATGCAGTGTGTTGCGGACCGGGTTTGGTGGGCCGCTCTGTGCCAAAAAGTCCAGGGCCACTTTTTGGCCCCAGTCTGCCCCTGTTACTGAGTTTACTGCTAGGCCTGCTTGAACCAGTAAAACTCTCTGGATCCTGTTGTGCGTGTTTCAAAGCACCACTGCTCAATGTTGATTTGTTGGGAAAAGGACATAAAGTTTACATAGCTTTGTCATTTAATGGAGGTTTTAGTTTGCTTTAAGAATCCTTACAGTTAGAAAAGATCCTCTGATTCCTCGCTGATTTATTTTGTTCTCCAAACTCTCATCAAATTGCTGCTTCTCACAGGGACTTGTTCCTATTGTACTACTTATTTCCTGACAGTATCACAGTATCATTATTTATGAAAACCACACCAACACTGGGTTCCCATGGCTTGTTCCAGTCTGTTCTGTACAGTCTCATATGGGTGGGTGGATTTTGATAGTGTGGCTGTAGTCATCTAGTAATTCTGGCATTACAGTACAGTTAAAGTGGGAGTCTCATTGAAAATAGTGTGTGTGTGTGTGTGTGTGTGTGTGTGTGTGTGTGTGTGTGTGTGTGTGTGTGTGTGACTGAGGTCAGAGGAGTGGACCCACCTTTTCCTCAAGTACAGACAACAGTCACAGGAAAGGCGAGGGTGGAAGGTATACACTCATGTGTACATAGTACTTGCACACACATGACGTTTATGCATTCATGCTCATAATGCGATAGGACTGTTGATAAATAATAAAATTTAGATGAGCAGCAGAACTAATATCTAAAATTAATTGAAATCTATCAATTAACTGAAGGGGAGAACAGGTGAAACAAGTTAGAAAAATAGATTTTGTCAATCTAATTGCTAAAGAAAGGTCGACGCTTAGCAAGGTTATGGGCAGCCCTTTTGAAAGCGGAAGGGTGGTGTATAAAAGAGGAAGCTTTAGGGTGTGTTCGTGATCAGAGCCAAAGCACTTCCTGGTTCAGTCTGCAGCACGACTAGCTTAGTCGGGGGTTGTTCACTTCCTCTCAACTCACTTGGTTGCTTCCTGTCTGACCAAGAAAGCAATGTGTGGTGTGGAGTGTTTATACACAGTATGGCCAGAATATGCTGGAGTGGGTCAGCTGATTGTTATGAATGGATACTCCAACTTACAGTCAGTTACAGAACAGAGAACATGTGAGTGTCTCTGTCAGTTTAAAATAGGAAAGAGAAAAGTAGGTCTGTTGGCCCCTCACCTTCGAGAGATTGGCCCTGGTGGCTTAGGGAGGCAAATGCCACTGGTAATGTGGTCCAGACTCAGTCAATTTGAGAAAAACAGGAAAATACGGATTCATAGGAAGTTTTCTTGTTAAAGAGAGATGGATAGAGGGAGAGTATTTGTGAGCACATTTGAGCAATCCTGCCTATCACCATTCAACTACCAATAAAATGTACTAATTTCACAAAAGTATTGACAGCAGGAATTTTACATTTTGCTTAAGGTAGTATGCCATTTTTGTATGCCTGTAGAAGGTCTGTTTGGGAAATCATAGTATAATGAGTAACTACAACCAGGAATATTTCATTTCTGATATGCACAATTTTGTTTAAATATTTGACTTATAATGTTACTCTAGTGAAAAATGAATATACTAATATGTATTTGAAATACATTTATGTCATGCTAAGTATACTACAAATACATTTACATATTTGTGTACTCAATAAAAATACCTTGTAATTGTACTTTTGGTATACGAAACTGGAATACTTGAAGTCTGCTAAATTGGAACAACTAATTTTGTACTAAATGCACTTTAATTGTGTGTAAGTAGTGCTTAAGTCCAACTAAAATTATACTGAAGTATAATTTATTGTTGTAAAGTGGAACTATTGCAAGTATTCAGGTACACTTTAAATATCTTGCATTTAAAGACCAATATTATCCAAAGATCATTAAATCCTCATCAGTAGTGACATTAAAACACATTTTAGTCTTAATATTTAGAAATGTGCATTGTGCAGGTAGTAATCTCAATAAAGTTTAATTATAATTTTTATATCAGTCTTGAGTGATATGTCAGTAAATATGTTAATAGGTTCGAACTATACATAGTATGAAATAAATGTATTTTAAATATATTACTTTTCACTTGGGTAGTAATGGTGTTAGCTTATACTTTTACAAGTAAAAGGTATCTCATTTACAAATTGCCTCATACATTTACAGTGAAAATACATATTTAACAAGGAAATACATAGTTTTACAGTAAAATATGTTTTTTATGTATAAACACTTCATAACTTATAAAAAAAGAGGCATTCCTAGAATTCTCTTTGTGAACCAACATTTATGTACAAAAGCTGTTTTTCTTTTGTTTCTTAGCTTTTAGTTGTCCTTTATGTACACTGGAATGTTTTATGTGGCATTTCAGATTATTTTTTAGCTTTATTTTTAGTGTCATGCAGTGTTAAGTTTTATTATTATTATTATTATTAATTTTAATTTTATCAGTTTTAGCACTTCTACTTATTTTATTTGAGTTATTGCCAAGGCATCCCTTCTCATTTTTATTTAAGTTTTTAAGTTCAAGTGCTTCATCTATTATTCATATTTAAGTTTAGTTCAGCTTTATTTCAGTTAACAAAAATTTCTAATAGCCTTACGTTTAGTCAGTATGAACACTGGTGTCATGTGTGTTACACTGATGGTGTTTTGTGTTTGTAACACTGTCTCTGTCAGTATTTTATAATATAAATACATAAAGCATAATAGAAGTGTAATATTTTTTTTACAATTCCAGGTTAGGTATTTGAACAAACCCCTAACCGCTTAGATGTTTGTGCTAAAGGAGAACCACCGATCAACTCCCTAAAACAATAGCATAATGCACCCCAGAATCGTGACCATGACTTTTTTATGAGCAGTATTGTTCTGTCTATGCGTGTATGTGAATTTCTTGTTAGAATAGTGGCCTTGAGTGTGCATTCAAGAACATTTACAATAAGCAGGTCAGACTAATGGAATACAGATGAGCTGGATTCGTATGAATTTATTTATTTATTTGTTTTTTATAAATTGTATAATTTGAAACTGGTTGAGATCGTTCCAGTTCATTAACGTTTTTTAATGAAGGAAAAGGGAGTACAGCCAGAAATGAAACAGAGAGTGAAGAGAAGACAGAAAGGAAAGAAAAGAAAAAAAACTGAGCTGGAAGCGAAGCTGAGGGAGAAGAAAGAGTTGGATGCAGGGGGTGGGCAGGAGACAAAGAGGGGGAACAGGAGAAGGGGGGTCGGATGACTTCATCAGTACACGCTGCCACTCCAAATACTCCCCACCCTCTCTTTCTCTCTCTCTCTCTCAGTCCAACAAACACACACCGATACTCAGTGATTGAATCTGTGTCAGTATGAAGTCAGATCCCCCTCCCTTTCCCCCTGCACTACAGCAACTTTCATATCCAGTCCCTGTACATGTGTGTGCGTGCGGCTCTCTCAACCATTCCACAGCAGATGTGGGATTGACTGCTGGGATACAGAAACAAAGAAAGTCACAGGAATATTCTTTGGACCTGTGGAGTTTTTAAAACTTCTTTGGACCAAACATTCAGTGCTCTTCGTCTTTCAGGCATTTGGCTGAAACTTCTGCTGGGAAACAGTGTCATTACACAGACACTGCTACTGAAACATCCAATTTCTTTGGGCATTCTGGACTTTGGGGACTAAACAAACCCAGGCAGGGTACACTAGAACATCCTAAACGAAAGAGTGAGTAGAAAACTGGCATGACAAATCAGAGTGAAATGTATAAATGGGACCAGCATCAGGTGCACTACTTTGTCTTCTGTGCTCTGATGACTGACAGGAGGGATTGATGGGGGCTTTCCAGAGAGGTGACTTAAGGATGTTTTAGTATGACATAAAAAGACAAATGGGATTTTAGTGGACAGTTTGACCATATTTACCTGACAGACATTAAAATATGACTTAGCACATCCTTTAAAATTACTATAATTATAATGCAGTAGGAAAGGGGTGAGTCATACTTGACCTCAGCTTCTGCAAATATTACTGTGTCGCTGTGTCACAAGTAGCTCTTGGGTGGAAATTAATAGGAAGATTTTCCTAGAAAGCTTTTTGAGGAAGCAGGATGTGTGTTTGTGTTCAAAAAACTGAGGTACAAGTTGAAACTATTTTTGGTGGCAGTTGACAATATGCCACAGATGCTGCTGATGTACATTGTACTATTATATATACTATTATAGCTTTTCATATTAATATGATTTCATTTTAAATATTTTATATTTAAGTTTTAGCAATTTGTTATTTTTTAATGTCTCTATAGTTTTATGATGTTTTAGTTTATTTAGTTTACAAACAAAAATGTTTTTTTTTTTTTTTTTTTTTTGTTCAGTTAATGTTTTTTTTTATTTCAAGTAATGAAAATGTTGTTGTTCTTTTAGTTTTAGTTAAGGATAATACCCCTGACTAGACAACATTTTACAGTGACTTGAAATATGGATTGTATGTATTATGTTTCTTTGTTCAAATGACTCAGACTCAGTGCCAGAAAGCCTCTTTGATGTCATTTGTAATCTATATGAAGTGTGTCTGAAACCATATGGAGAGGCAGTGATAATTCATTATCATCTGAAATCAATCAAGTTCAATGGGTTTGAATCATTTTAGTGTGTTTACTTTTTAAATTTGCAAATGGGTTCATGTTTCTACATTTTCTGCCAAAGCCACTATATTCTTTTGTAGCAGAAAGTGAAGAGCTATGAAGTGCTTAAAATGTGGTACCACGTACTTTGTTGCACTAGTGCAGGAACGGTGCAGATAGCATCTGGAGAGTATATTTCAGTCAGATCCATTTACTAAACAAGCATTGTGGGAGGCCCCTTACCTCTCCACCTTTTCTCCTTTTCCAAAACCATTTTTATTTTGTGAGCAACATGCACGCACACACACACACACACACACACACACGCACACACACGCACGCACACACACACACACACACACACACAAACACACACACACACACTGTCGAGGGAATGCTGCTTCCCTCATACCCTACATCTGCAAGTACTGAGAAGGTTTGAAATTAACAGTGGAAGAAAAAGAAAATGGGAAAGAGTCCAAAAGAAAGATTGGCAAGAGATGGGGAGAATAGAGGGGAATGGAACACTGGGGTAGGGGGGCATGAGTTGAATTTTAGAGAAAGCACCACATTTTCCCTTCTGTGATCATCAGATAAAAGAAATAACTGTAAATCCAATATTTTGTAAATTAACACAGAATTAAAGTACTTGTATTATATCAGACTGTTGTTTAACACCATTTACTTAACACATTTCAGTGTTTATTGTGTTTCTCTCCAGTTTCTGATCATTTAGGCTGGAAAACACAGCCCAACAAGAGCTTTAGGAAATTTAAAAAATCTAGTGAGGCAGCATGAAGAGCTAATACACACCCACCAGCATCATGTCATGATTTTGTTGCTGCAGCTGGGCGACCTATTATGATGTTTGAGAAAGAGAAAACATAAATAAAAATAATACAAATTAGAATAGAGATTTGTGATCAAATATACACTCTTAAAATAAAGGTGCTTCCGTGCCTGCATAGAAAAAACGTTTTGGTCTAAATGGTTCCATAAAGAACCTTTGGCATCTGAAGAACCTTTCTGTTTCACAAATGTTCTTTGTGGCGAAAGAAGGCTCTTCAGATTATAAAAAGGTAAGAAAGATATGGTTCTTTAAGGAACCTTTGACTGAATGGTTCTTTGTGGAACCAAAATGGTTCTTCTATGGCATCGCAAGCCTAAGCAGGCCTTTGAAGCACCTTTTTTTTAAGTGTATTATAGTATTTATTCTGTATGTGTAATATGTCTGTTCTGTATGAAAGTCTTTTGTCTCATCTATTACAGAACCCAATACGTATTTTAATCTTTTAGCAAATATAATAGTTAAAATTTTATAATCACTGTTAAGCAAAGAAACGGGACGCCAATTGTCAATTAAAAGTAAATCTTTTTTAGGTTTCGGAATTAAAGTAATTAAACCTTGAGTGAGAGTCGGGGGGAGAGCCTCATTCTGCTTAAGTAAAAAAGGAGACAGTTCTTTAGAGAACTGTTTATAGAACTCTGCGGTAAGCCCGTCCGTTCCGGGAGATTTATTGTTTTTAAGTTCTAGAATTGAGTTACTAACTTCAGATAAAGTAATTTCACTATCACAAAGATTTCTGTCATCTCTTGAAATAGTCTTACAATTTTTAACAGACTCCAGAAAAGTACGGGCTGCCTCTTCAGAATACTTTTTTTTATACAGTTTACTGTAAAATTTAGAACAGAAATGTGCAATGGATTGAGGATTATTAGTGACTGTCCCCTCAATATTAAGAGTTTCAATTAGCGAAGTACTTAAGCGACTCTTTTCTAGTCTGAAAAAATATGCTGTGTTGCATTCTCCCTCCTCCATCCATTTTTGTCTAGATCTAATGTAAGCACCCTGTGCTCTATAAGTGTACATCTCGTCTAATTTAGATTGCAGGTCAGCATACTCAAGCTTTTCTGATTCAGAAAACAGCTCTGGGGGTTTAGAAGAAAGTATTGTAATTTTAGACACCACCTTATTTTCTTCTGCTTTCTTAAGTCTAGCTAAATTACTACCGAATTTCCTAAAATATTTACTAATTTCAAACTTTAAGAGCTCCCACTGGCAACAATATGAGTCTAACACTAAAGCTCTTCTCCAGTACTGCTCAATCAGTAATGTGATATTCCTCTTAACATCTTCAAACAGGAGAAGGGAATTGTTCAATTTCCAATAAGAAGGAGATGAGCTGAAGTCAAGGGATGCAGAAAGACAAATCTTGAGAGAGATAGCACTGTGATCTGTAAGAGGTGTAGCATAATGCTGACTGATTTACAACTGTTTGCTAGGCTTTGGGAAATGAGCCAGTAATCTATTCGGGACTGCTTAGAACGGTCCTTGCTGCTCCACGTATAAAGTCTCTGGTGTGGATAAAATTCCCTCCATATATCAACAACACAAAAACGTAACATGAAATTATTCATAATTGAACTTATAGAAGCAGCTCTAGGGGGAAACCTATCTAAATCACTATTTAAAACCATATTGAAATCCCCTCCTGAAATAAGAACAGCATTGGGGTATTTATTTAACCAGTACTGAATATTTTCACTGATCACATCCATTAAAGTCGCATTTTCTTTAGAAGAATTGTACCCATATACATTTAATAGAACTGAGATGGTCTGACCAAGTGAAACCACTAATAAGAGAAAGTGACCTTTGGGATCACTGACGACGTGTAAAATCTCACCAACAAACTTATTTTTTAGAGTGGCGACACCTGCTGATCGCTCTGTGCCATGCGACATCCATACATCACTGCCCCACTGGGATCTCCAAAATTTAACATCGTCTTGTGTGGAGTGGGTTTCTTGAAAAAAGCAAAAGTCTGATCCGTGGTTTTTAACAAACAAAAAGAGGGCTTTGCGCTTTACACTGTTTCTTAAACCCTTGGCATTAAGAGAAATTAACGATATCGACATTGATAAACACTCAGCAATGAACAGCTGTTAACACGAATAAAAACAAAGGCAGAAAGTCAAAATTGACTGATAGATGAGAAGAAAACTGAGATGAACAGAGCTTAATTGACCAATTTAAATGACCAAATTAAAGGTCCAGCTGTAATACGATGATGGCTCAAATGCCATAGTGACGGGTAACAGTCACCATCTTAGAAAAGAGTGCACGATCCTTATGATGAAACTCACAAAGCAATCTCCACACCTTCAATGAACGCACGCGCTCCGATGTAATAGGCTGTTTTTCCAGCAGCCCTCGCCTCTCTCACTCTCGGCCACAAGCTCTTCTGTCTCTCCTGGTCCAGCAAAGTCAGATCCTCTGCAAAGCGCAGGTTGTTGTCTTGGAAAAACTGGGACCTCTTGGCAGCTTTCCATAAGGCATCGCGGATAACTCGTAAGGTAAACTGCATGATAACGGCGCGAGGTTTTGTGTTGTCACCTCTCCTCCCTAGCCGATGCACAGTGTCAGCGACATCAGGGTACTTTTTCTTGGCCTCGGGATAAGTCTTGCTGCAGAATGACCTCAGATCTGATATCTTCCTTGAAAGTCTCTGGTACTCCAAACAATGTCAAATTCCACCTGCGAGAGTAAATCTCCAGATCAGAAATGCGTGTTTCCCATGTGCCCGTAAGACATTCTTGATCTTCAAGTCTGGAATCTACATCTTTCAAATTGTTCTTCAAATCTTGAACTTCGGCACACACAAAGTATATCGTTTTCTTCAGCCCTTCTATCTTCAGAGCATTGGCACTAATCATTCCTTTGAGTGCATCAGACCGGGTATTGATCAATGAGGAAAGCGTGGAGATGATGGCAGAGTCGGCCTGCTCATTTAGACTTGAAGATTTACCTTTTTAGTGAGCAGGTGGCTTGCTAGGAGTGACAGGGAGTGAAGTTGCGCAGAGCTCAAACTCGTTTACAGGAGGAGAAGCATAATCGTGGATATCCATACTAGTGTCGACAATGTCTAATCGCTCTTTGCGTTTGTTAGATGGCATGTTTGCGCTCTTTATTGAATGCACTGATATCTGATCCAGCAAATGTAACGTTAAATAATACGTTGATACAGCTAGACTTTCTAAATAAGTAAAGTTTGGTCAGGAACTCTGAAAATTTCGTCTTAACAAGGCGCCATCTTGGACCTCCCCCAAAAGGAGAAGTTATGTATGGAAACAGCTCAAGGGCCTTTTTTTTTGCGACACACCAAAACTTATGCGACAAATCGTTTTTTTTTAGGGATGACGTCATCACGCACACCATTTTATCGGTAAATGGCCAGTTGGATGGAAACAGGCTGTAGACAGCAAATGTCGCAAAGTTTTTTTTAACGCATATTCTCTTTGTCGATAACAAAACAGCGCAAAATCTGGATGGAAACTTGGTTTATGACGACTTCCGCTGCTGAGAAACCCGGAAATGTGAAAAAGGGCCAGTAAGTTGCGGTTGTGGCTAGAAGGGATAAAACCGGAAGCTAAAAATAAATTTAATTTTCTACCTATTAGATTGTTTTATTAACGTCTACACCAACCCCAACCCTAAACCTACCCCTTACTATAATGAAAAAACAGTAATTATTGTTGTACAGTGTGACAAAAAGTATGCTATATTGATGTGCGCATGCCCAGTACCCGCAGATGTATCCCTTCTAGCCTTAACCGTAAGTTGACCATTTTTGCTCTCTCAGTGAAAACAAACAAGGCGATCTCCCCGCATCTCCGATCAACTCACAATAGTGGTGTTTCATTCTGAATGAATCACCGTTTTGAACGAATTGGTCAAATGAAAACGTCAATACTTACTCAATGACATTAACTTGCTGCCACCTGCTGGCGTAAGGATGTATCATAAAGATTAACTGAAAAACCCCACTTTAAAGGACAACAGCTAGCCTGTTCTAGAAAATAAAATTCAGTCATAAATACAGTCAACTAGACGAAGCTTCTTAAACACGTCGTCCTGTAATGTAGCCAGTGTTGCCAAGTCCGCGGTTTTCCCACGGAATTGGGCTACTTTAACACTTTTGCCGTGGATTGTTTTTCATGTCCGCGGGATAAAGCCCCAATAACGTGGTATTTAACCCCTGGAATGCGGATTTTACCAGTTGAACCCCTCCAAAAAATATGATTTTTTACTGGTGGACCCCCCTCGAAACGCGATTGGACTAGTTTTGAGTAGCAATTGGGCGGGTTTTGTTGTGAAAACCTGGCAACCCTGAATGTAGCCTTCATAGCAGGTAACGTTATATATATATATATATATATATATATATATATATATATATATATATACATATATATATATATATACATGTTGGGAAAACATGTATGTGGCGACAAAATGATATTACGTTATTACACATTTCTACACTTTCAAAGTGAAATATCCAGTGATTGGCGCTAAAAGCAGGTTCAGTTGTATCCGAAACAGATGAACAAATCCTTTTTTTCCTTTTTTTTTTTTTTTTTAAAAAATATGCTTTATTGTCAACAAGTAGCATGTACAGTGCCATATCCCACTATATAACAAAAACATTTCACATGCCTCAACAAGAAGGAACAAGGGAGAAAAAAGAAATAAAGAAAAAAGAAGAGAGTGTACATAAGCATCAGTTTACACACAAATATATATTATACATATATTTACATTTCCATAGGATATTACAATGATATTTTAATACAGAAAATATACTTTGCAGGTCAGCACCATTATTATTATTATTATTTTATGTGAGAAGCATATATTAATCGTTTTAATTGCTTTACTATTTTTAGATTTTGACATCACATCTACATACATTTTAATCTCTTTTTCAAGCACCATAAAAAGAGGCTTGCATTTTGTGAACCTGCATTTATGAATGTGAAATTTACATAAAAATAAAATAAACCCAACATCCTTTAAAGAGTGATCCTTGATATAATAACTCAGAATCAGGTTTATAAGATAAGGAAAATGTTATTAAAATATTATCAGCAATGAAAACCTCCACATTATTCCAAAAATACTGGGTATATTGGCAGGACCAAAACAAATGAGAAATTGTTTCAGTGGAGCATTAGAGCATTTTAAATCAATATCAATTTTAAATTTTTGTAGGAATTCTTTTGTAGGATAAACTCTATGAATTAATTTATATGAGATTTCCTTAACCTTATTTGTAAGAAGGAATTTTTGAGGTAATGACCAAACTTGAGTCCAATTTACATTGTTAAAGATATTGTTCCAGTAGAAAATAACACAAGGCGTAGAAATAATCTCTTTTAAAAACAAGGATCTAATTTTATAGTTGTTAGGCTTTAACCCAGTGAAACAGATAGAGCCGACTGAAGTGTGTTCAGGTCTAGGAGGACAGACAGAATGTGCGGCTGTATATACACTGCTTTTGAACAGCATATGTACACCTGCAGGTATGGCCCTAGTAAGCACCTTGAATCCTTTAAATGTAATAGGTATTTTGTATCTTGAGAAAAAGTCTGCAAACGTAAATAAATTCCCTTCATTATTTAATGAACAAGGGATCTTTATTTGGTTTTGAAATTAAAGTTATAAGTCCTTCACACAAAGTCGGATGAAGCAAGGCTCTTTCTATACTCTCTTTAAAAACTTCAAACAAAAAAGAGATAAAAGTTTGTTAAATGCTTTATAAAACTCAGTCGTTAACCCGTCCGTTCCCGGAGACTTATTATTTTTCAAAGAGTTAATTGCGTCAGTAATTTCTTGTAAACTAAGAGGGGCTTCACATATATTGAACTCTTCATTACTAATCTGCTTCATATTATGTAAGGACTCCAAAAACTCAGATGTAGATTGTTGACAGAAATTAGAAGCATACAAATTACTAACAAAAATTTGCAATAATTTTAGGGTCCTCCACAATATTACCTTTAATCCTCAATTTTTCAATATGATTATTTTTAGCTTGTTGCCTCTCAAGTCTAAAAAAATAAGCAGAGCCCTTTTCGCCCTCTTCAAGCCATTTCCTTCGAGACCTTATAAAAGCACCTTCAGCCTTCTGTTTGTAAATCTCCTCTAGCTTAAGTTACTGTTCAGTGAGTTCTGCTTTATCCAATTCTGATAATTCTTCTACTCTTTTAGATAATAAAGTAGATATTTTAGCTTCAGCTTTCCTCTTTTTTGCAAACTCGCTACAGTACTTCCTAAAAAAATTCGTACTTCAAATTTGAGAAGTTCCCAATTGCTACAATTTTTTTTTTTTTTAATTTTTGTCAAAAAAGGCATTATTTTCTCTTTGTAAGTTGAAACCATATACATTAATAACAATACAGGTTGAATTTAAAATTTCAAAGGCAAGTAAAATGTAGTGTCCAGACGTATCACACTCAGAACTTAATATTTTCCCTTTAAATTGATTTTTCAAGATACAAACCTTAGCAGAGTAAGTAGTGCCGTGAGCTAACCATAAACCTAGTCCCCATTGCGACCTCCAAAAATTTACATCTTGAATTTCAGAATGGCACTCTTGTAAAAAAACAAAAATCTGTATTAAAGCGCTTCAAGTACAAAGAAATGGCTTTCCTCTTAACAATGTTACGTAACTCTCTACAATTAAGAGAAACAATAGACAGATTAACAAATGTTGTAGGCCTACTTAACGCATGGCTGTAGATGTCCGATAAGTGGCACGAAAATGTGCTGTTGTTTCAAAATAATGTTCCACATAGTGTTAATGAAACGTGAGATAAAATTCATTTGATGAAACCATACCATTTTTTCATCTTTGTGTTCCAGAGTTTCACAAGACTCAAAGCAACTGAACAATGCTGAACTGTACCAGGTGAGCTTCAGAGCACTTTACTACCCTTATTCTACCATTTCACACTGTAATTCGAGTAAAAAGGAATAGAATTGGTTGGTGTTTTACTGCCAATTTTTTCATCAGTGAATTTGTATGTATAGGAACATTTCTGGAGTTTTGCAAAAGGTAGAGGCACCTTTTTCCAATGAGCAAGAGATGCTTGAAATGTTTGCCTCATTTAGCTTCTCTTTCTAATGAGATACTGCACTCCTATATTTCTACCCCATCAGAGTGTTTGTGTGTTTTTATGTTTTTCCCTCTGCGAGTCAGAGAAGGACACCTAGCCTAACGACAGTAATATGACAGCATTTTTCATCTCAGCTCTCGAACAGGAAAGAAAAATCAATATTTAATCAAAGCAAGATCGTGGAGACTTCACGATACAATATATTTACCTTCACTGTCATTAAAGCCTCAAAACCACATTCAGATGTGCAGAAAAATATATAGTGAGAGCAAACATTCAGCCCCCTTTTAGCTGCAGAATACATGATACGTGTATAATGACCAAGGTCTGCTTGAAATAAAATAAAACCATAGTGAGGGAGTGAGAAAATATTCACCACAGATATGATTGGTATGTCAACATGCTTACTAAAGAAGACAGAAGTAATTACGTATGCTCTCTTTCTCTCTCTGACGTTCTTCTCTCATTCTGCTGTCTCCTGATGTGTCCCCTGTGTGATAATAGAGTCAGGGTAATGGGCTCTCTGTAAGCTAATGGAGGCTACACTGCAGGATACTCCACTGGCAGGTACCACATCTTCAGCATGGCTCAGCGATACACTGCTTCCTGTGCCGTGAGTTTCTGAATTCACAAGATGTCCATTGAGCGATTGCCTTCATGCTGTTAGGACCAACAGATAATGTATAACCTGCTAGTAAAATGTTAGAGATCTCACCTCATTATTAAAATGCAAATGTGGACCTGCAACAGCATAACATTCAAATTCCATTGATCTTCAGGAGCTGCATAAATTAAATGTCTAAAGCCAATTTAGTTTATAATATTTTCATTTGAGGGACCAGGGAAACAGATAGTAACAATAGAAACAAAACTGTGTCAAAAAATTGTATTCACTAAGTCGCACATTGTGGAGTTTGAGTAAGTGGTTTAGTTTGAGCTAAAACCAAATTTTTGGTGGACTGATTAAATGATGTCAGTTATTTTTAGTAAAATTGTGTTTCTTAACCCCCGCAAAAAATCTAACATTATTGATTTCCAGATGGTTTGAATTGACTGTTGGCTTTGTTTGGCTGAAAGGGGACATGGGCAGCTTGGATCACAGTAAGTCCTGGCAGAGGCATGCTGTCAGACTAGAGGAAGAAAAGGTCAGGACTGCAATATGTGAGGAAACATGTCTCTTGGAACGCTGTGTGGGATTTTTAAACCATTTAATGGAGAGGAGCAAATGGTGTACTGAAATAAATGACATGCAGGTTGCATTTTTGAGGTTGTTTTTCGGCAAATGCATCAGAAAGTGGCAGCTTCGTTTTTGGAAGCGCATAACAATGAAGGCTAGAAAACAATATATGTTAATGTTAACAACAACACAGCATTGGGAAATGTCAACGTGAGTTCAGTGAGTTGGGAAGATAATATCACATGGATTTTATGACATTATCTCCATCCTCAGAATGATATTATCCCATAATCACTTGGGAACCTCGTGATCTGCTGTCCCCTAATAACTCCTTTTATCATATTAATAGCTGAGCTCTTGTAGACAAACTGACCACATGTTCTAATAACAGTGGGATGAATAATTTATGAATGCGATGGGCTGAAGTACTTCAGACTGGAGAAAAAGACTTAAATATGCAGAGCTGAGTGTATGCATCCTGTCTCTAATGTCTTAGACATTGTTTGCATTGTAAATAAGTTTCATTGTTTAGGATAATTCCAGTGCAGATCTACAAATCTTTACAAAATACCAAAATGTACACAATAATATTATAATGAAATCAAACCTTGTAATAATAATAATACTAAACACTTACAAAACCACAAGAAACATACAAACAAATTCAAATGAATGCATAAACTTAATAGAATAGGTACTGTACATACATTTAATTAAACAATTAAATTGTGTTCTATGGTATGGAGACAAATGAATATATCCACTGTTTGAAATAAATACAGTATCTCACAGAAGTGAGTACACCCCTCACATTTCAGCAACCATTTTAGTATATCTTCTCAAGGGACAATACTATAGAAATGAAACTTGGATATATTTTAGAGTAGTCAATGTGCAACTTGTATAGCAGTGAAGATTTACTGTCCTCTGAAAATAACTCAACATACGGCCATTATTGTCAAAAAAAGCTGGCAACAAAAGTGAGTACACCCTAAGTGATAACAGCTATACTTCGTTTAACCATGCAAAGCCACATGTCCTATTCATCATGTTCATGTTTTTGTCTGCTTGACAGGACCATACAAATTTGTGTATCTTGTATTAGAGCAGTTAAAATTTGGTGCTTTGAGTACAATTCTCTCATAATGACCACTGGATGTTCAACATGGCACCTCATGGCAAAGAACTCTCTGAGGATTTGAGAATTAGAATTGTTGCTCTCCACAAAGATGGCCTAGGCTATAAGAAGATCAGTAACACCCTGAAACTGAGTTACAGTACAGTGGCCAGTGTCATACAGAGGTTTTCCAAGATGGGTTCCACTCGGAACAGGCCTCGCAAGGGTCGATCAAAGAAGTTAGGTCCTCGTGCTGTGCATCAGGTGCAGAAGCTGGCTTCAAAAAACAGATGCATGAGTGCTGCCAGCATTGCTTTAGAGGTTGCAGAAGCGGAAGGTCAGCTTGTCAGTGCTCAGACCATATGCTGCACACTGCAACAAGTCAGTTTGCATGGCTGTCATCACAGAGTGAAACCCCTTCTGAAGCTGGCTCACAAAAAGCCTGCAAACAGTTTGCTGAAGACAACCTGTCCAAGAGCATGAATTACTGGAACCATATCCTGTGGTCTGATGAGACTAAGATAGATGAGGGTTGATCTGATGAGGCTCAGATGGTGTCCAGCATGTGTGGTGACACCCTGGTGAGGAGTACCAAGAAAATTGTGTCTTGCCTACAGTCAAGCATGGTGGTGGTAGCATCATGGTCTGGGGCTGCATGAGTGCTGCTGGTACTGGGGAGCTGCAGTTCATTGAGGGAAACATGGATTCCAACATGTACTGTGACATTCTGAAGCAGAACATGATGCCCTCCCTTCAGAAACTGGGCCAAACGGCAGGTTTCCAACATAATAACGACCCCAAACACACCGCCAAGATGTGATGATGAAGCTGAAGGTGATGGAGTGGCCAAGTCTGTCTCCAGACCTGAATCCTGTTGAGCACCTGTGGGACATCCTGAAGCGGAAGGTGGAGAAGCACCATGTGTCTAACATCCAGCAGCTCTGTGATGTCATTATGGAGGAGTGGAAGAGGATGCCATCAACAAATTGTGCAGCTCTAGTGAACTCCATGTCCAGGAGGATTAAGGCAGTGCTAGATAACAATGGTGCCCCTACAAAATGTTGACACCTTGGACACAGTTTTGACATGTTCACTTAGGGTGTACTTATTTTTGTTGCCAGTTATTTGGACAACAATGGCTATATGTTGAGTTATTTTTAGAGGACAGTAAATTTGTACTTCTACACAAGCTGCACATTGACTACTCTAATATATATCCCAGTTTCATTTGTGCAGTATTGTCCCTTGAGAAGATATACTAAAATTGTTGCTGAAATGTGAGGGGTGTACTCACTTTTGTGAGATACTGTAACTTGTTTTAAGCAAAAACGCATTAAATTTATCAAATGGTGGTAAAGACTTTTTCACTGTTACATTTTTCAAATAAAAACTGTTCTTTTTAAACTTTAAATCAAAGAATCCAGAGACAAAAAATGTTTTAAAAATATTAAGCAGCGCAACTGTTTTCAACATGAATAAAAATAAGAAATATTTCTTGAACATCAAATCAGCATATTAGAATAAATTCTGAAGGATCATGTGACACTGAAGCCTAGAGTACTGGCTGATAAAATTACATTTTAAAATATGTTCAAATATATTCAAATGTAATCAATTATTAAATATCCAAAAATTATACAAGGTTACTATTTTAATGTATTTTAAAACATAAGAGACTTATTTCAAAAATATTAAAAAAAAATCAAATTTGACCTTAAACCTTTTAATGGTAGTAAGTGTAATAAATGTAAATATAGAAATAAATAAATTAATGACATTAAATAATTGCATGTCGTTAAACAAACAAACAGCGTTCTAAGTGGTGTGGTGGCATCCTTTAGACTAGGTCAAAGTTTTGACAAAAACCAACATAAATTGGGCCATGATACATGTGTATCAAACCCGTATCAAATGAGGTTTGACAGGGTCGCTGATTTGTCAAAGAGGAGCGCTTTAAAGAGTTCAGAGGAGATGTGGGTCAAGTAAATCTCTTTATAGGCTATAGCTGTACAAAGCATCTCCTGAGGAAGAGCTTAGCCTGAGGCCATGGGCGCTAAAGGAAAACGCTTCAGATGAACGGAGCTCTGTCAGTCCCTGCCCAGCAAACATATGATAATGCCTGTGACGCTCAATGAGGCAGAGCTTCAGTAACGGAAGTAAAATACACAAAAAGTAAAATGCCCTGAAGCAAAACCGGGAGTAGGACAGGATGACAAAGGCTATTTATTAAAAAAAGAATTGCATCGGATGATCTGGAAATATTTTATATGTATTTTATACTGTATGTAAGGAATATATGACATTTACACTCTCTCTCTCTCTCTCACCCCCCCCCCCCCCCACACACACACACAGATATGGAAGCTTATTTCTGCCACAGAATAAAACTATAAAAACGGTATTTGTGACTTTTAATCTTAATTAAAAAAAATCTTTGATTTTCTCAGAGTTTACATCTCACAATTCTCACAATTTTCTTTTCTTTTTTTTCTTGTAATTCTGAGTTTAAAACTCACAGTTCTGAACTTTGTCTTGGAATTCAGAGTTTACATCTTGCAATTCTGACTTTTTTCTTGGAATTCTGAGTTTAAATCTCCCAATTTTGACTTTTTTTCTCTGAATTATGAGTGTACACCTCACAATTCTGATCTTTTTCTTGGAATTCTGAATTTAAATCTCACAGTTCTGACTTTTTTTCTTGTAATTCTGAGTTTAAAACTCACAATTCTGAACTTTGTCTTGGAATTCAGAGTTTACATCTTGCAATTCTGACTTTTTACTTGGAATTCAGAGTTTAAATCTCCCAGTTTTGACTTTTTTTTTTCTCTGAGTTTTTTCTTGGAATTCTCACAATTTTTACTTTTTTTCTTTGTAATCTGAGTTTACATCTCACAATTCTGACTTCTTTTCGTGCAAATCAGTTTACAATTGCAATTCTTTTTTTCTTTTTTTCATCTTTCTTGGAATTCGGAGTTTACATCTCACAATTCTAACTTTTTTTTTTTAATTCTGAGTTTACATCTTGCAATTCAGTTTTTTTTCCCAAAAAATTTATTGACACCTGACCTGAATGCATACACATGCAAAATTTTGAGGGAAAAAAAGTCATAATTCCAAGATTAAAAAAGAGTCTGAATTGCGAGATATAAATTCACAACTGCGAGGAAAAAAAGTCACAGTTTCCTTTTTCTATATATTTTTATTCCATGGCAGAAATAAGCAGATATGTGTGCTCATTCAACGCTATCTCACGGCAATTCGTACGTATTTTACGAGGTGGCTAATTCATCTAATTCGCATTTGCACCACCCGTACGTATTTAGAAACATTTGTCTAAACCCCAGTGACGGGTAGGTTTAGGCGGGTTAGTGGGGGAGTCATTCGTACAAATTCATACGAATTGGCAACTCGTAAAATACTTACGACTTAGCAAAAATCGTATGAATTTGTACGAGTGAGGTCGTACGAATTCGTACGAATTAGCCACCTCGTAAAATATGTACGAATTGCCGTGAGATCGGGCTGGCTCATTTGTTTCTAGATTCTGCTAATGATGAATCATTAGAAAGAAGTGTATTGACATAAGAGTGTACCATCTTTTGTGCACTTCAGTGAATAATATAAATGAGGTAATGGCGCAGTGAAATTTTTGGTGGTTTCAGTGTTTCAGTAAAGATGAACTTACACACCCAGCAGAGTATGTGAGTGGACTAACCACAGTTTCCCTTTCCAGCTCAAAGTGCTCTATAATAACTCCGCTCCAGGTTTTACATTACCCTTGTAATTCATTTTCAGTAAACATTTGGAATTCTCCTCATGAGTCTGCACCGCTCACATGTTCTGTGCAATGTTAAATAAGGCATAACAGTATTTTTGATGAAGTGGTTGAAAAACTTTATTGTTGGCCAAATTCTTTGATGTCTGAAGGCCATACATTTCTTAGAGCAGAGAATGCAGAGAGCAGAGACCATAATGGACCAGAATATCAGTATAATAAATGAAGTGAGTCACATTACTATGGCTTAACAGTAAATGATGATTCTAATAATAGCTTTCCCCTTTTATTTATGATGGAATATACAGCGTTTTTGGATAAACATCCTCACTTTTTCCTGGAATATCAATCCAGTCAACAAGGATGTTTTTTTAAAGTTATATAGGTGCATTGTGTGCTCTCTTTTTAGCTTTAGAAAACTCATTCTGCTCCTGTGTTTTGCACATTTATAGGCTTTTTGTTCTCTATTGCGTAAGTCACTACAACATAGAGAGACTGAAATAAAAAGCAATAAGAACAAAAAAGAAAAAAAAGATAATTAAGAAAGAAAATGAAAGAGAAAGAAAATTGTTGGTTCACGGCATTGAAAGTCACTTTGTGAATGTATGTGAAATGATATTTAACAGACCATTTCATTGCATGCTGAAATATTTCCAGCATCTTTTAATCTCTGACGATTTTCTCAGACGCCCATGCAAGTTCACCTTCATACGTAAGCAAATGTAGAGAAGCTTCAAAATAGCACCTAACAACTTCTATTGAAATAGTATGTTACATAAGCAGGCACCAGCGGAAGGTAAACCTGTTTCATGAGCTAAAATAATTCATTTGATTGGCATTAATCTTGGATTAGGTATCGCTCTACAGTGCTTTTATGTAAGTGATTATATCCCTGCTGATGTCATTTAGGCACATTACAGGGTCAAGTGGGATCTCAAATCTGTCTGTAAAAGTTAGTAATAAAGCAAACTTTTAAATCTTTCAGTTCACTCCAGTTTTTCCCAAATGAGAGAATCATATCTTTTTAAATAAAGTGGATAATTCTGACTCTGAAATTTTACATTCAAAGCCATCAGGAGTGTGTGGCTGCACATCATTAAGGCATTTTAAGTTTAAGTTTAAACTGTCGCTTCTGGCTAAAATTCAAGTCTATAATTCATAATAATGCGTCTTGCACTGAAAAAAGTCCATCCACTGTTGTCCTCTCATATCAAAATCAACCGACATATTTGTTTAGAACTGTTCTGGACTGTTTTCATTTATAAACGGTGTTTGTTGTGTGCATATTTCTCTCCCGATTCAGTCAACTTTTTCACTGGAGGAAGAAATATTATGAATAGAGGACTCATATTTTACCCAGAGTTAAAACCTTACGGATTTGTTTCTTATAAACAGCTGTTTGGACTCTCATTCTGACGGCACCCATTCACTGCAGAGGATCCATTGGTGAGCAAGTGATGTAATGATAAATTTCTCCAAATCTGTTCCAATGAAGAAATAAACTCATCTACATCTTGGATGGCCTGAGGGTGAGTACATTTTTCAGCAAATTTTCAGTTTTGGGTGAACTATTCCTATAATGAAGCAAGTCTTTTAATAATTAATATGATTATCGAACATTGGTATCATTTATGCTACCTCTTGTAAAAACAATAAGCTATGCAAAGTTGTGAGAAACAAAATGGATTTACGGGGGGTTTAAACACTTTACATTGTTCCTTGGACCATGTATATTTCACCTATGTAAAATAACTATAATGCAAAGCCTCTTTTGCTGTGACACAATATGCTGTTCTCACAGAATTAAACAAAAAGCATCCATTATTTATGTTGTGCATGAGATGCAGAAGCACGGCTCAGTGTGAGGGCTCTACCGGGGCAGCCTAAGGTTCCAATGAGTGTGAGCTTTACCTTTGATGTGTGTCAGAGTGTTATGACAGTAAGCTTTGATAGTGACAAACTCAAATGATCCTCCCTCCATTGGGTGGCATGTGAGGAAGAGGCCACGATAAAAAGACAACACGTGAACAGCAACGTGGCAGAAGGGTTTAGGAACGTCAGAGACGACATAATGAGGACAATAGGGTTCATTTGATATGCTGCTTTGGTGAGAGCACGAGGCAGAGTGGCAAAAGTTACTTGAAGAAAATTTTTGTTTTTATTATAGTTAACAATTACACTGCCACATTGGCTTTTGATTGGTTTTAAAACTTTATTATTATTTTTTAATATTGCGTCCAAAATAATCTGTAACAATTATTGTCTATAAAGTGTGTGTTGGACTAACATATACATTTCTAAAAATGCTTTTAATGTTCTTGGCTTTCTGTATGTTACTCTTAGAAACACAGAAAGGGTGGTGCAGTAGTTAGTGAGATTAAAACATTAAGCTGTGGTGCGCATGTCAGTGTCATGTTCGAGTCCCCATCCTATTTCCTTTCTCTGATGTTCTGTCACTTTCCATTATTTTTTTATCAGTCTGATAAAAAGGCAAAAGCTCCCACCTAAAATCGAAAAGCAGCAGGCAAAGGTTATTGTTCAGAAGCTTAGATGCTAATTACTGGCAGCATTTGCCAGTAAGAGTTTGAGCCTTCTGATGTTTTAGAATAGATTAAAGTGTGATGTGAACTAATGGAGTGCTCTTGTTAGGTGAAAAATTTAAGTCAATCATCACTTACGGCAATAGTAAGTGCACACTGAGTCATAGTCTATTAAAATGATTTTGTTCAGTGGTTTGCACATGAGATAAATGCAAGAGGGCTTGAACTACAATGTAGCTTCTTAATGCTACATTAATCATCTTCAGGTCATAGTGTCATTTTGCTGTGAAATATTTAATGACCTTTATAAAGTTAACTAGTAATAACTTTTATATGGTTAGTAATATATCAAGACGAACATTTACTAGACTAAAGCAACTTAGGTTGACTGTCATTTTTTTTTAGAAAAATCCTGTTAAAATGTATCAACTATGATACATCAGGCTTTTAAGCAACTTTTTTTTTAAAGATTATTTCATATGTCAGGCTTTACAAGGTTAATGTAACGAGAGGTTAATGTTCTTAAAGGTAGTGTCTGTAGCACCATTGTCACTGAATGGAATGATAAAAATAATGATTATTTAATATTATTATATTGATAATTTTCTGATTTCACTGATGCTCAGCTGTCATTGGTCAAAAAACAACAACAAAAAAACAGTTAGCCCCACCCAAAACTCATGCCATTGGTTGGGTCAGTGTTGCTGTGATGCGTTTGGCGAAAGCTTAGTCAACCAACTATGGTCGCAAGTTCTGTCATTACGAACAGATTTCAGTGATTTTGTGTTTCCCATTTCCATAGTTCCAACGAACATTTGCAAACAGCATTGTAAAGTTGTGTGGGTGGAACTACAGCTCTCAACCTGTGGTTAATAGCATATTTTATGTTAGTATGACATGTGGACCTAAAAGGGGGGATCAAAAATAGTGAAATCCTCAGATGTAAAAAATTAATGGCTTTCCACTGTTTCATGTAAATTAACTAAAAGTCGGACAATAATTGATTAATTTGTATAAGTTATTACTCCACCACCTGCACATGTCTTATGGTAGTTAAAGGATTAGTTCACTTCCAGAATAAAAATTTCCTGATAATTTACTCACCCCCATGTCACCCAAGATGTTTGTGTCTTTCTTTCATCAGTCACAAAGAAATTAAGTTTTTTTGATTAAAACATTCCAGGATTTTTCTCCATATTGTGGACTCCAATGAGCCTCAAAGGACTCTACACGATCCCAGCCAAGGAATAAGAGTCTTATCTAGCAAAACGATCAGCCATTTTTTTGAAAAAAAAAAAAAAAAGTAAATTTATATACTTTTTAACCACAAATGCTCATCTTGCACTAGCTCTAACATGTGCAACTTCACGCATTGCATAAAAAACGTTGGAAAAGTCATCTCCATCTCATTTCCTCCTCTAACTTCAAAATCGTACGACATTGTTGTTTTACCTTTTTTGTAAAGGGCGTTTGACTTTCTTTGCACATTCACTTTGTAAACACTGGGTCGGTACTTCCGCCTACGTCACACGTGACCTTTCCAACATGACTACGCAATGTGTGAGGTCGAGTTAGTCTAGTGCAAGACAAGCATTTGTGGTTAAAAGGTATATATATTTTTTGTCTTTTTTTAGACATTGAAACTGCAGTTTGGACCTTCAACCTGTTGCCCGCCATTGAAGTCCACTATATGGAGAAAAATCCTGGAATGCTTTCCTCAAAACCTTAATTTCTTTGCGACTGAAGAAAGAAAGACATGAACATCTTAGATGACATGGGGGTGAGTAAATTGTAAGGAAATTTTTATTCTGGAAGTGAACTAATCCTTTAAGCAGCGAGGTACATGTTTGTACGAGAAACACATGTTCAAAACATTAAGACATATTTTCATAGTGCCACAGAGTTAAACTTTTTGAGAGTCAGTTTCAGAATGGTTCAATTTAAAGTTGTCTCTGCATATTAAGCTGGGATACAATAGAGTATTTTGACGAAGATAAATGTATCTGAGCTAAAATATTTTTTAGTGTCATTTTCATTGGCAGTGGAGTAATATATGATACATCTGTTAGGTCATGTTGTGTAAAGATCCATGTATACCATACTGTTAAGATGATCAATAAAATAACATCTGTTAAAATGATGAATGCCTATCGATCTCCTAATAAAACATTTGTCTTGCCACTTTTATTGGATGCAATCTCACGCAAATGAATAGCTCTCTGCAGCCAGTCAGCCACATGGTTAACCTCACAAATCCATTTTTCTCTTTCTTATCCTTTGATTTGTGCCAGTGGTCGACTGGCTGCATTTCCTCAGAGGAAAAGAGGCGGAATCAGGCTGTATTTGTTTGTTCAGCAAAACCTCGCTGTGCCAGTCCTCTTCTTTGACTGCTCTGCTCTCACCTCAGGTTTCTGTCAGATAAAACAAGATGGAGAATTACCAAGCCACACAATTCAAAAAAGAAAACAAACTCAGCTGCTTCATTCTTATATCTGTCATTTACACACCATTCCTGAAGATAGAAATATACATGTCACCGTGCCTGCTTTGGTTTATTTTCAGCTCATTTGTTTAGCTCATTTTGTGTCCTCATTTATCTACAAGTATGAAGGCGGCATTGTTTGTAAATGTTATGTCAAGCAAATGTCTAAACAGTGAAATATTCATGCAACATCCAGTGGTTAAAAATATAAAAATCCACATATTTACTGAAACAGTAAAATAGCAGCTTTTATTCTTACTTAACAGGTGTAGTGTATACTATTTTTTTTAGAAGAGTATTTCATTCAAAGTACTTTGTTCTTTTGAGACAGAGAACTTTTACCCATCAGAAAGACAAAAAAATAACTTTGGCCTATTTCTTTTTATTTATGTTTTGCTTTCAACTAGTAATCTATTTTTATTTTCTAGTTGTCAAATGGAATACACATCAAATGAATGTTTCAATATCTAAAAATGGTTCAATATCTTTTTTTGTCTTTTAACTGACTGGCATGTTCTTTAACATTTAGGTTGTTTTGGTTTCATGTGCTAGGTGTTGTAACTGTCAAATGAATCTAGATAAACCTTTTTCTGAATGTTCTACAACACAAGATTCAACATTTTACAATGGAACGTAAATAGATTCCAAATTCAGGTTTTTGAGGCAATGAAGCAAATCTGGCTCACATGAGTGATTATATGATGGCACTGATTGATGCTGTTGATGGCGGCTGAAAGGGACCGAGGGAAAAGTCTAGACCATTAAAACTGTGTTGGATAAAAGCTCTCTTATTGCAATTATTAGTCAGTCATGTCTCTTTGTCCCATCTTGTTTGTCTCATGCTCAGTTCACAAACCCATCAGAAGACTGTTTTGATTGTGAAGTCATATGACAGATGTATGGCTTATTTCACTACATAAGTTCCCTCATTTGACAGCAGAGGTGACAGCACATCATATATTTCTGTTTGACAGTTCGATTATGTTAGCGTGGAGGAGTTTCATGGAGGATGTTTAAGTTTTCTGCTTTTCTCATGTTAACTGTCTACCTGATGCTGTTGTTATGACTTTAAAACAAGCAAACCAAGAACATAATATACAAACACACATAAAAAAATGTTTCCCAAATCTTTCATTTTTGGCATCAAATGTTGTATGTCCAGTCAAACTTTGTTTATTCTACAGTCAAACCAAAAGTTATTCAGACACCAGATATAATTTTCGATATTTTTTTAATAGTGGGTGCAGGACATTATAGTTCATTTATGTAAGTGAGGATAGCAAAATAAAGTAAACTGTGACATATTATACCCAAAACTTCTTCATACAGTGGACTACCAGTAAAATTGATAAAACCAAAAATTTGATTAGACCATGTTTTGTTACATACCTTTCTATCAAAGTTATCTGACATTATCAAGATGAATTTTTTCTGACACAGTTTAACTCTGAGTTCTTGTCATATTTTATTACCATTTTCTAAGCTATAGTGAATAAACTGTGGAAATGTGAGAAATTTTGAAGGTGTCTGAATAAATTTTGGTTTGACTAAATGTATTTATTTATTTATTTGAGAACCAATGCTTAAGATGAAGGGATTACTGTAACAATAGTTCACACAAAAATGAAAAATTCCACTAAATTTACTCACCCTCAGGCAAAGCAAATCTATTATTAATTTATTATTGTAGACCATTGACTGGTATTGTGGCTAGAAGCAATGGTTTAAAGTTAAAACATCTTAATGATAGATTTGTTTCTTACAAACACAGCTTTTTGCTTCACAAGATGTTAACTGATGGACTTGATGTGTGTGGATTATTGTGATGTTTTTATCAGCTGTTTTGACTCTCATTCTGACGGCACCCATTCACACCCATTCAATTTCTCCAAATCTGATCTGATTAAGAAACAAACTCATGTAAATCGCTGGCCTGAGGGCAACTAAATTTTCAGCAAATTTTCATTTATGGGTGATCCATTCATTCAGTGCTCAACAGCTCATTAATGTACAACATCTCTTTTATACAACATCATAAATAAACAATGAGACCACGCAGTATATTCAGACTCCATGCAGCCGTTCACTGGACCCCTGGCTTTATGATTGTAGAGTAACAATTACAACCTAGCTAAAAGATCACCTTTTTTTGACCATTTTTGTTGAAATGGTTGACCTTTTGCTGAAAAGTTGCTTTTTGACTTATTTAAAATTTAGATGTTCAATTAGCAAGTAAAATGACATTTCATCTTATTAAGATTTCCAATTGAAGTTTCCTAAAATAGCGTGAAATCTGACATCTCACTCCGGAAAGAGTTGGAAGTCCCAGTCTATTTTCACATGTATTGAAAATCTCCGAGTTAAATCCTTGGTCTGTTTGACTAAGCCTTCTTAGTGTAGAGTACTCCATAAGCCTCTATCTGCAACTCCATGAGTAACATTTTTCTCTGTCACAGCAGCTTTTTTTAATCCATATGTCTGGCATGTTCCATTGAGGTAAAGTATCATCTTCCAGCAAATGGTTCTTATACCTGCACAGTTTTCCTTAATTACTTATACAAGCTTCAATTCTGATTGACATTAGCACTCTGCAGAAAACATCTGGTCAGACATGGCATCTGAAAACAGTTTAAACATTTGATTTTCTCTAACCCTTTTCACTTTATTGCAATTTAAGTAATATAAATTGCAGTTGCAAGCTCAGTATAGTTTTGGGAATTGTGTCAAAGCTCCTGAGCAAACCTTTTGGAAAGTTAACATGTTTCCTTCATTTTTTCAAGTACATTTTCCAATACAAGGAATAATGTATGTCAAAAAGTTGTGGAAGAAATGTCCATGACTTTACTTGTGCAACAACTGTATAAGAACTCCAGCAAGAGCTGTCTGATTTGAATAAATATTCTGAAGGAAGGTGTTCATTACTGCAAATCCATCTATACTGTAAAGATTAAAAAAAAAAAAAAAGTTCCATGTTCTTGACCCCAGTACAGTGTAATATATTTTTAATCACAAGTGCCACCACAGCTGTTGATATAGAGACAATGCTAAGATTACTCATGCAGGCTACTGACGATCTCACGCCTTCTATGGGTAATTACATTAATATTTTCATTAATTAAAATACACCCACTCACATCTTTGTAATTAGGCCACTTATAAAAAGATTAACTATTTAACTGCTAACTTAAATGCATTATTACTCGATCTAATTACCATAAAGTCTTTTCACTTGCAACTTGTGCTGAAATGCAGTGATAATGTGAATTCTTTCAAGTAAATCTTGATGGTCTAACATTTAGGTTAGTGTTTTTTTTATTTATTTTATCAGCTCCATCAGCAGTTTGAAAACTACATCATTTATAACTGCATTTAATTTGATAAATGTTTTGAATGGATGAGACAAAAATCTGCATCTTAGTCTTTGGATTTGATTGGTCGATAGTGCTCCGACAGTGCTGCTACAGTCCAATAGCACTAGGATTTCTCATTGTTTGTATCCCTCCACTTGTTTTTTGACTTTTCAGTGAATGTTTTTATAGGTTACATCACTACACCAGAAGGTGAAGATGTGTGTTTTTGTCTTTCTCCATGTGAAGCCAAGGTCACACTAGACTTTGAGCATGCAAAATTTCTTCAGATGCTTCAGTGATCATGATATGACATTATGCTCTGCAGCATCTTTTGAAAAACTTAAATTCAACACGTAACAAATAATAATAAATCCAAAATATAAAAACATAAAATCTACTTTCCTGCAGCACTGCAGTTTTAAATTCATGTTTTTTAATTTAGCTATGAGGTCATGCCGTAACGTATCAATCTTCTGTTTGTTTCATGTGATACGAATTAGCAGGTCAGAGTTCACTAAACTTGAACTTTGGAATGCAGCAAAATGTGAAACAAATTTGCATGCATGTGAATGTAAGTCAATGGAATAAAAAAAAATAAAAACCGGTACTTAATTTAACTCTTTAACTCTTTGTAACAATAGTCCACTGGAGGCGAGCATAGTGAGAACCCAAGTGCAGTTTATTAAACAAAGTGTAATCCAAAAATACAAACAAACGACTTGACTTGACTAGACTATGGCTTGGCATGAACAGACTTGATTTGAACAGACTTGCATTCGCCAGCATCCTCAGTCATCTCTCCTTACTCTGTTTATGTGGTAAGTGAAATCTTATGTACTGTAATGTAACAGGCTATAGCTAGCAAGCAGCTAACCATGTCCCTTTAGTGGCTCGCGTTATTTTATTAAAACGCGTTATTTGTTTTCCGTGCCTTTCTGAATACAGACACCAACCCATCCCTGCACAGCCAGGAACATAACATTTATTTCCATGATCTGCCATTTTCACTATTGTCCTCGCTTGTTTCTTCACAATACCTGCAGAACTTCTGATGATTCTGCTGTGCAGGTCCAGCTGGCATAGAATATGGGCGGGTATATCATTTCTATGTACAAAACTGTTATTTAACTATGCCAAGGTAAATACAGTTTTCCATTCTATGGCACCTTTAATGGCACCCTGAATATTTTGTTGTATGAATAACCTAACATGCAATATGTCAAAACAAAGAACAGAGCCTTTGCTGTTTTTAAACTGTTTTATTCTAGCTTCATGCGATTTTTTTTTAATCAACACTTGAATGTTGGTAAGTTTCATGAAAAAAAGCAACATTTTGAACAAAAAGCTGAGAAAATCACGTCTTTGAAAAGACTACATCTGGATCAGATTCAGGTTGATGATCAAAACATAGATAGAGTCGATCATTTCCATCAACACGCCCAAAGCTTGCACAATCCTAAACCACTTCATTCATTCAGCAGCATTATGCAGTTTTGATTTATATGCTGTTTAATGCTTGATGATTGCATTATTTTAAATAAGCATTGCTTTTTTGTTTGCATCTTGATCCAGACGTTCAATAGATTAAATGTCAAACGTCTCCTGACCAAACCTGGAAAACAGGTCTTATCACTTCCGCTTGTCGGAGAACGTGTTAATAGCTGTATTAAATAATGGCAATATCGATGGACTGTTAAGGTAATCAGTTAAACTAGCTAGCTGTTTTTATTGTTGACGTTTTTTTTATTTTTATATATATAAATGAAAAGAATAAAAATAAAAACTTTTATATATCAATCCACATATGTGATAGACATTAGTTATGATCATCTTTAGTCAGTCCCTCCAGGATTTCACAGGACTTTTTTCTGAAGTGCAAAAGTCTTAGGCCACAAGTATTTTCACCAACAAAAAATGGTTTGAAATCAGTTATTTCTATCTTTTTATGTAGTGTGTCAGCAGGAAATATCAGTTTATATTTCCAAATATTATTTTTTACAATTAATGTTTATTAATTGTAATAATCTTGAAGCATCTTGGAGACCTTACCACGGTTCTTCTGGATTTAGTCTGTCTCAGTTTGTTCTGTTTCTTCTTGTCATTCCCGACAGACAGAATGATGATCAGATCAGATCTCTGTGTGGAGCACTGGCTGTTGTCAGACTCCTCGTGCAAACAAAAATCTTACTGGATTATTACAATTAATGGCAAAAATAATGTTTGGAAATGTAAACTGTTATTTCCTACTGACACACTACAGCAAAAGATATAACTGAAATAACTGACTTAAAACCATTTTTTGTTGGTGAAAATACTAGTGGCCTAAGACTTTTGCACAGTAGTGTATATACATATACAGTATCTCACAGAAGTGAGTACACCCCTCACATTTTTATAAATATTTTATTATATCTTTTCATGTGACAACACTGAAGAAATGACACTTTGCTACAATGTAAAGTAGTGAGTGTACAGCTTGTATAACA
The DNA here is from genome assembly GCA_021397915.2 of Tor tambroides. Classification (NCBI taxonomy): domain Eukaryota; kingdom Metazoa; phylum Chordata; class Actinopteri; order Cypriniformes; family Cyprinidae; genus Tor; species Tor tambroides. The sequence goes on along the minus strand of JAFVLL020012674.1, from coordinate 22,345 downwards.
GTGTAAATTTGCTGTCCCCTCAAAATAACTCAACACACAGCCATTAATGTCTAAACCGCTGGCCACAAAAGTGAGTACACCCCTAAGTGAAAAATGTCCAAATTGGGCCCAAAGTGTCACTATTTTGTATGGCCACCATTATTTTCCAGCACTGCCTTAACCCTCTTGGGCATGGAGTTCACCAGAGCTTCACAGGTTGCCACTGGAGTCCTCTTCCACTCCTCCATGACAACATCACGGAGCTGGTGGATGTTAGAGACCTTGCGCTCCTCCACCTGCCGTTTGAGGATGCCCCACAAATGCTCAATAGGGTTTAGGTCTGGAGACATGCTTGGCCAGTCCATCACCTTTACCCTCAACTTCTTGGGGGTGTGTTTGGGGTCGTTATCATGTTGGAATACTGCCCTGCGGCCCAGTCTTCGAAGGGAGGGGATCATGCTCTGCTTCAGTATGCCACCGTATATGTTGGCATTCATGGTTCCCTCAATGAACTGTAGCTCCCCAGTGCCGGCAGCACTCATGCAACCCCAGACCATGACACTCCCACCACCACGCTTGACTGTAGGCAAGACACACTTGTCTTTGTACTCCTCACTTGGTTGCCGCCACACACGCTTGACACCATCTGAACTAAATAAGTTTATCTTGGTCTCATCAGACCACAGGACATGGTTCCAGTAATCCATGTCCTTAGTCTGCTTGTCTTCAGCAAACTGTTTGCGGGCTTTCTTGTGCATCATCTTTAGAAGAGGCTTCCATCTGGGACGACAGCCATGCAGACCAATTTGATGCAGTGTGCGGCGTATGGTCTGAGCACTGACAGGCTGACCCCCCCACCCCTTCAACCTCTGCAGCAATGCTGGCAGCACTCATATGTCTATTTCCCAAACACAACCTCTGGATATGACGCTGAGAACGTGCACTCAACTTCTTTGGTCAACCATGGCGAGGCCTGTTCTGAGTGGAACCTGTCCTGTTAAACCGCTGTATGGTCTTGGCCACCGTGCTGCAGCTCAGTTTCAGGGTCTTGGCATTCTTCTTATAGCCTATGTCATCTTTATGTAGAGCAACAATTCTTTTTTTTCAGATCCTCAGAGAGTTCTTTGCCATGAGGTGCCATGTTGAACTTCCAGTGACCAGTGTGAGAGAGTGAGAGCGATAACACCAAATTTAACACACCTGCTCCCCAGTCACACCTGAGACTTTGTAACACTAACGAGTCACATGACACTGGGGAGAGAAAATGACTAACTGGGCCCAATTTGGACATTTTCACTTACGGGCGTACTCACTTTTGTGGCCAGCGGTTTAGACATTAATGGCTGTGTGTTGAGTTATTTTGAGGGGACAGCAAATTTACACTGTTATACAAGCTGTACACTCACTACATTGTAGCAAAGTGTCATTTCTTCAGTGTTGTCACATGAAAAGATATAATAAAATATTTACAAAAATGTGAGGGGTGTACTCACTTCTGTGAGATACTGTGTGTGTGTGTGTATATATATATACATATATATATATGGAGTGGAAATGGCTAATAAGCCTACAAGCTAATAAGCCTATAAGTCTCTGCAGCCATATAGTGGTAATTTAATGTCCTTTTTATTTTTAAATAAGTGTTTGCTTTCCTACATTATGAAACTTTTAGTTTTATAAATGGAGGCAACCTATGAAGGATGAACAAATAATGTCATCACATTAAAAAATAACTTTAAAATTTGGTAATACTTAAAGATTTGAAGTGCTGGGAAAAGTTGTGTGAAGCATTTAAAAACACTCGAAAACATTAGACCATTTCTTCCACAAGTTGTTCCTGTAGTTATGTTAAATCCGTGGTGAATGGTGGAGGTGTTTATTGAACAATGTGGTTTCCACATCAGTGGCGTTTGTTCTGATACCCGCTTTAACAGAATTCTGCGCCGAATTTGAAAGCTTCTCACAAGATTTGACAGAGATGTAATTTATTCTGCGGCAAATTCAACTATTTTCTTCACTGTATCTCCCAGCGCTGTGTATAACGGTGTCGCTTGATCCAGAGCAGCCCGCGGCTCCGGCCCGAGCAGATAAACGGTCTGCCCAAACGAATAGCGTGGATTCGTTCCGCTTTCGGTTCGTTTGTTCAATGTAGCTCTTGTAAATCGGGCATGATGAGAACGCAAGGCTGTTCATTCCATTTCTCAAACTGAGAAACAACCTTTCTTTGACTGAATGCGACATCACGGGACACGTCTAAGCCCCAAATCTGCGGCAATTACGAAAATTTGCGAAAATTGCGGAGTTTGCTTGATTTTGCGATAAATTAAGCGATCGCAGAATCGCAGAATCCTGGAGGAACTGTTTAGTGTCTACTTTGAAGGCATCTTGAGTAAATCAGCTTCATATTTAATGAGGCATATGCAAAATGCGTGAACTGGAAGCAACAAGACCTGTTTAGCAGAATATGGAAGTCTGTTGCATATAACCTCTTTCAGAAGATGCATATTAGCGCCTCCTACCGTACACCAGTGAAAACACGGAAAGCCGGAAAATTCCTGTCAATGGCAGGGAAACCATAAATAACAGAAAATTCTGTCATTGGCGGGAAAAGTGTTAATAATGAATCGTTTAAATCATTCAAAATCTCTGCATTCAAGAACGAAGTTATGACTGAGTCACTGAATCATTCATTCATCTCATTTGTCAAAAATGCTGATTCATTTAGAAAGGAATAGTTCACCCAAAAATAAACATTTGCTGTTAATTTACTCACCCTCAGGCCATCCAAGATGTTATTGATGTTGTTTTCTTCAGTAGTACAGTACAGAAAATTTTTAGCTGAAACCCTGGTCCTAGGTGATTAATAAAACGCTAATCAGTGGTTACTGGCACTTGAGAGTCCAAAAAAAAAAAAAAAAGCATTATACAGGCAAGACTAAATTAATACCCCTTGGCTACTGTCAATATATTGCGGTCTTATGAAGCAAAACGTTCTGTCTGTGCAAGAATCATTAAAACATGCAAATGAGATTATGAATTCATATGAATTTGCCACCAATTCACCAAAACACACAAAGCTAGCTGACATGAATAACTGCTTACTTCAGCTCATGGAATAACTCAGGTGTCGCTTGTAGATCCACCAAATCCAAATGCATTGTTGAAACAAACACATCCACAAGATTGTGAAACCCATGTCAAGGACTACACACACAAGGTTGTAATGTATTTGCAGCCTCAGTGTCACCATCTGTTCATCACAACACTTTAAAAGCAATTTCCCCTTAGACAGTGTGTTGAACATCTAATCGGATCTAATTTTAGCATAGTAATTTTCAGTGTCTTCCTCACATTCCCCTGTCATTATACACAGTTATCACAACCTTACAACCTACATTTAATTAGCTGCTGCAAGTCAATTAGTGTCCTGGAGAAATCACCATGTGCTTATCAAAATTCTGAACATTGAAGGAAAAACTGAAAAGACTGAAAATACAATGAGTGGAATTATGTCAGATAAAGAGGAAACTTAGTCATGAATGTGAAACAAGTGGAGGGAGTTTGATATTCCCCAAACGGGTCGCTGTTGTCTTCAATATCAGATAAATATGAAGGAAAAATTATGCATTATGCTAGAGGCTTTGTCATCAGATTGCCTGCCAAAATCATGATGAGCACAAGCTTTCAAAGTAGGAGAAATGAAATAAATACTTAGCTTCATGATTTAATCATTTTTCTCTATAAAAATCCAGACACGTTGCATAACATTGTGCAATAATAGAAATTGTCCAGGCAACTTTGTAGGATGCATCTGAGAGCTTATTTTCTTTCTTTTTTTTTAGAACGAATTAACTGGGACAGATGGCTTAGACCTGCACTAAGCATGAAATATCTCAAACACGTTTTTCTATTACGGATTAAAGACGATGTATGATGAACAGAAGCAGCACAGACAAACCATTAGTTCTATGTTTGCAGTTCTATAAATTCATTAGTGAATTAAAACAATTAGTGAATTTAAGCATCAGAACATTATAATGTACAGTATGAAAACAGATTTTCATTTTGAGATGAGCTAAATATTACATTTAAAGATGAACAACTTTATTAAATTATTGGTGTTTTTAAGAATTAAGTGAGCGTTAGATGACAGCATACTAGTAATAAAAATCTAAATGTAAAAAATAACAGAAATAAGCATGCACAATTAAATCTACCAATTCTGACAAAATATCAAATTCTATTTATCTAAACAAATTATATCTGATGGTAACCAGTATGGTACTTTTAAATTGTGCATCTCTAATTTTTAGATTTAAAATTTTAAAATGTAGTTCACTTTAAAAATGCTGCATGCAGTAATATTTTTTTCTTCCTTTTTTGTTTGCACTCTCTCAGTATTCACACTCACTCTTGGGACTTGTTCATGTTCTTTTTGTGGCACTTTTTTGAGATTGCAGTGTGCATAAGAAGACATACAGAGGAACCAGCAGACCTTTTAGTCACACAGAGAGACCCTAAACATGCAATCTAATTCTTGTGTTGCATTTTATGATGCAAAACAACTTCTTACTCACACAATGTGAAGCATTTAGCACAGAGATTAAAATATAATAACGGAACGTCACACATCTCTACTCCAGATGTCAGTTGGACATATCTAGCACACATTTGTGTTTCTCAGAGGACGCTGCTTTCATTTTACTCCAGCAATCTGCAGTCAGACTTTCCTCTGCTTTCCTTTAGATTTCGAGCTCTTGTGTTCTGAATCGCATCTAATTTTATAACGGGAGTCCCAGCGAGGGATGATCATCTGAAGTGTCCAGCTGTGCTTACACCCCTACCCTGCTCGTTTATTAAAGGCCTTGCATCAATTACCCAAATGCACAGTGGTTTTGTGAAATATTGAAGTGAAGCAGAAATCCTTCTCGCGGTCTCAGGCCTCTTGCCCATATGTTTCACAGCTTGCCTGTTCAGCTTCTTCAAAAAGCTTTGCTCTCACAAACAGTTATGCAGATTGTAGTGGACGGATGGCTGCTGATTAAATCAGATTGTACAAAGGTCTCTACCTTGTTATTCATGAGTGTTCCTGGCAATTCTGAATTTATAACAGTTTTACATTTGAATAGCCTCACTTTTCTGCCGTAAATAACAATACGTTTGATGGAGAAATGCTTGTGGTTCATTGGGCACAATTTCCAACTAAAAATAAATGTACATCCACATGCCTGATAAATAGAAACTGAAATGCTTTATGTCGTAATGTGTATTAGAGGTGGGGATTTTTCAGTGACTGTGATTCAGTGATTTTTCTGCAGGTTACGTCAGTAAGTCAATGGCGATAAGGTTTTATGAGTCTTTTAAAACTGGTTCTTTTAAAAATGCAGATTCATTCAGGAAACTAATAGTCTATATACAGTTGCATCTCAATAAATTAGAATGTCGTGGAAAAGTTCATTTATTTCAGTAATTCAACTCAAATTGTGAAACTCGTGTATTAAATAAAT